>JAVQJF010025668.1:0-13088 GCA_036023855.1 Gadopsis marmoratus | reverse complement strand
GTTAAGAAAAATAAAACTTGAAAAAGTGCAAGAAATGGCAAACATAAAAATTAGCACATTTAAAAGAAAACAGAAAAAACAGTTAAGAAAAGTAAAACCTGGAAAGCTAAATTTAAAATAATGTTTAAAAATGAATCCTTCACCTTGATTCTTTCCTCTTCCAAGTGAGGACAAACACAAGACTGCTGCAATGCCAAAACTATAAATGCCAAAAGTATAATTCTATGGAACATTTAAAATACCTTAATTAAAACAACTCAAAGAAATAAACACTGAAATTCAATACACCTCTTAAATTTGTTTTATGTCTTGCGATTTATTTCTGTCTGCTTTTTACCGCTTTTATTCTAAAAACGATGCCATGAGAGAAACGTTGCATCTGGACGGATAAACAATGAGCTGAAAGTCACTATAAAGCTCCGCAACGCCGATATATTGTCGTTATAAAAATATTGATTATAGCCTGTGCCACTTCAAATTCTGTGTGGTGAAAGTAACATTACTGGACAAGCAATTACATTCCTTATTAAACCTATTTGGCAAAAACCATAAGTATATAAATATATGTACTTTTTGGGGACACAGAGATGCAAGTTGATGAAGCGCTGCCGAGAAACAAGAGTGTCCTCGTCAGCAGCTGTTTTATATTTGCCAAATACATGAAACTGTACGTTTCTGGAAACATTTAGATTCATATGCTGCATTTTTCGCATTTTGCCGAAAAAACACTAAAGCAGTACAGCAAATGATATTTTCACACATCCCAGTTCAGATGCTTTGCTCTGGGAGGTCTCTGTGTGCCAGAACCTTACAAATCTAGAAGAAATGTTCTGTTCTGACCGTCCTGGAAAAACAGATCCTGCTTATGAAACCAAATTTAGAACTTGTGATTACTTCCAAAGGCTGCAGTGCTCTTATGGCCCCTTTGCCAATTGAGTTTTTTCGGTTTTTTTATTGGGGCCGTCCTCCTTTTAACCTTCCAAATGACCCAAATGCTAACTTCGTATTTATCGTCTTACGTCAATATTTGTAGCTTTATTCTCACGTAGAGAGAAACACACCAGGCAGTGGACCCTACAGAAGTGATAAAGATCGGCTCAGGCCTGCGGGTTACGCTGCCGAGGGTCGGTTGACGCCTGAATTACGTGGACGAGATTAAATTACGTGGACGAGACTAATCCTGCAGTGGCAGAGCGTGCAGATGCGTTTAAGATCTGCATAGTGAGGGAGACTTTGTGCTGACGGCTTTACGATGCTCCACTGACTGAGGTACAGCAATGCAGATAAAGTCGCTGCTCGGCTCCCATCTCTCTCCATCGCTCCCCTCTTTCCTTGTAGTTTTCCACCAGACAGAACTCGTTAACGACATTTCTCCCTCTGCTCACCATAATCAACAGTCCTTTGTTTTTGCCCACAGCCATTTCCTGTCCACCCTACTCTTGCCTTTGCAGCCCTGCAGATCTTCATTTCCCTCCAGCCTGAACACCGTGTCCCTTTTTAACTCAACCCCCCACCCCCACCGCCTGCTTTCACACCTGCATTTTGCACGGGGTTATTTCTTTCTTCAATCTTATCTTCCTTCTTCAGAAACCTGTCTGTGCGGCCTGAACATCCCGCATCTGCTCTACTCTCTGCCGCTTCTCCGTCTCTATCCTTGGGGAAAGAAAAAAACAAAAAACAAACACTCCATCTTGAACCCAGCTTCTCCTCATAACTCTCATCTTTCCGTCTCATTGCGTTTTCTTGTTCTCCCTGTCTTGTTTCCCCCTCGGCTGCAGCAGAAACATTTATCTCCGACTCTCCATGTCTCTCTCTTCTCCTCTTGCATTTTTTAAACAGTGCCGCTTGTTTACGGCGAGCCGAGCCCAAAGTACCAGAAGCACATCATCATACGGCGTTTTCAAAACTCCTCACATGAACAAATCCTACTTTATGGAGGCGCAGGAGGAGGTAGCGTTAGTGTCCCGTCACATGATGTGTGTAGTAGTAGTCAAGGTAAAGCAGCAGGTGGAGGGAAGACACTGCTTTTGTTTAAAGTGGCAGCAAAGAGACATTTTATGAGACTTTGATGGATCTGATAATGACGCTAATCTTTACTTACAGCCTTTAAGCTGTGCATCTAAATGTAAGAGTGTTGTCTGTCTGCTTCCACTTCCTTTAAACTGTTTACTCGCCAGTATCTGTACTTTTCTATAGCATTTTAAGCTCATTGAGTTGCCCTGGTGTATGAAACGTGTTTAGAGAGTTCCGAGAGTAAAAGTACTTTACCTTAAAAGATAAGGAAAGTTTTTAATAAAGCACACATATCAGCAGCGGCAGACATTAGATATACGTCTAAAAGGGCCAAACGGTGGAATAAGCAGAAAGTGTCCCGTCGCCTTCGGCCACTCAGCAATAACGCTGGAGGTCTAATGAGAAAGTGCTGCGAGCAGGACTTGAGAGCCAAGCGTTTACAGCTTTTTATTATACGTGGGTGGTTCTCTCTCTCTCTCTCTCCTTCCTCTCCCGCTCTTTCTAATGTTTCCCTCTGAGCCTAAACTCTCCCTCCTCCTTCACACGTCTCCCCCACACTCCATCATGCTTTTCCCTCCATCTCTGACCACTCTCTCTTATTTCCTTCAGTTGGAACATTCCCGCTTCTACTTCATCATCCGTGCCTTGTTCCTCCTGTTCCTGACCGTCTCTTTCCTGCTTCAACATCTGTGCTTTCACGTGTTTCTGCAGCTTTCTAGAGTAGTCAGGCTCAGTCAGATCCATAAATGCATATAACCAGGCTCCTCAGGTGAAACCAAAACAGAGCTCTGTCTCAGTAAGTCGGTAACCCGTGCAGAGAGGCAACAAGTCATCCAAATAAAAAAATATACATAGTCTGTAACTGCCCTTCAGCTTGTATGATTTTGAATCAACCGACAGTTTATAACGGTATAACATATCTACACACGGCCACCAAATGTGACTGCAATAGTTTGTTTTTTTGTGATACAGTATAAGCTCCGCTCCAAAGCATTTACGCAAAGGTTGAGAGCCAGCTGTAGAAAAACTGTATGAAACATCCGAAAACGTAACTTTTTCCAGCTTGGTCCGGAGATGTTCTGTACAAACTTTGGTGACGATTGCTCACAATTTGAAGGAGGAATTAGCGGGAAAAAACCCCAAACAGATTTGGACAACATTCAAATGGCAGGAAATGGATCAAATGGGCGTGGCTTATATGGATAGATTCGTCTCAACTTCTCATGCTTTGTATTTCAAGTCGTGCATATTAGTACACGGGGTCGTGTAGATACAGTTCAGACTATCTTATGCTATAAGTCGTATGTGGTATTCGTCCACCACCCCTCACTCCATTCACGTCACCTTCTTTTTATCTTTCTCCACTCTATCACTCTCTGCCACGTCATCTCTCCCTAATCCTCACTCGTCTTTTCACCTCTTCGCTCTCCTCTTCTTCTTCCACCACCACCACTACCTCTTCATTCATTCGTCCCTGTAATATTCCCTCCCATTACTTTAGCCATTTATCTCGGCCTCTCTAACTCCACTCCATCATTCCCGGTACCCTCTGGTCGTTTCTCTCCCCCCCCCCCTCCAACTGTCTCGCTCCATCCTTCATGTACTTTATCAATCACCCCTCCCTCTATCTTTAAATCCCACTACCTCTCTCCGTATCACTCACTGCCTCACTGAATGTGGATTTAGTTTTTGCTATTTCCCCAACTTCCCCATCTCCATTTCACTCTAAAACATTTGCATCTCTCGTCTCTGATGTTCCTCTTTCACTCCGCCGACTCTCCTGATCTTGCATTCGTCTCACAGCCTCAGCCGTCTTCTCCTTCCCCTCTCTCTCCCCCCTTTTGTTCCTCTCTCTCTCTCGACTCCCCCAGGACCACCTGTCTTCCTTCCCTCCCTGCCATGTTGCCCTTTTCCTCCTGTCTATAAAAAAAGGTGTTTGCATAAAAAAGAAGGAAGCCAAACGGTCAAAGCAAATACACCATGGTGCATTGTTAAAATGACGCATTTAAAGTGTCAGATAATAAAAGAACTAGAATGGCTTTTTGGTAAAAGTCCTGACATGCTCCCTGGATATAAGCCTCCGGTCAAAGCTCCCAGAAGCACTTGCAATTACAAACATGGACATAAAATCGGACTGACTGAGAAACATCTGGTGCAAAACAGTAATGTCTGTGGCCGCAGGACAGCCCCAGCAGGACATAAACAGAGTAAAAAGAAGGAAATGTTAATGACAGAGTGGCCAAACTGCAATCGGGTGAGAGAAGTCAGACCCTGCTGGGAGACTGCTGCAGCATCCAATTAAAGATTTTGTCGATTAGGGGGTTTTCACAGCAAATGGCTGTTGGTTGTAGTTCGTGGTTGTGTCCCGTTGTGCATCAATAGCTGCACTGTGGCAGTTATCCTCCTTTTCTACTGAGTTTTTGGGACTCATCAAATCATTTTCAGGTCATATTTCTGATTGTTTGAAATCTGCAAAGTCACACTGAAGCAGCAGTTTTCAACTTTCCATGTTTGAGCGGGGTGTAGTTATGAGGCATTTGAGATCAGATTAGACAAGAAGGAGAGAAGAGGAGGATAAAAAGGAAAGTAAGGAAGAGGGGAATAAAGTCACCCACTTGTTTGTCAAGAGGTATTGATGTGCACTCTGAAAGACAAACCTTTCAGTTCAGCTTTCATTTCTACAGATTATTAGATTCCGCCTCAGAGCTCAGACTCAGCCGAAACGTTCACATGCGTTTGTTTCTGCTCCTGAGAAAAGATATTTAAAAGGTTTGGACATAGACGAGACAAAACGTGAAGACTGGTGGATGAATAGAGGAGGATGAGGAGAAGGAAGTGTTTGAATCGGAAAATATGACGTGAAACAGGAGCAGGAAGAAAAGAGGCCGATCTTGACGAGCGCCCTCATGTTGTGTTCAGGCGCGATAACTCAGGAAGGCAAACCCTGCTCCGTTGTGTTGCGTTCGAGGACCATTGGTGCCGCCGCTTTAATGAAAAAGGGTGAAGGGCAGTGCAGAAGGGGATCTTAATTGGCATCTTAAATAGTCCCCGAACAACTTCAACCCTGAAACTCTAACCTGAGCAGCCTGAACGTGCTCGGCTCCGGCGGCAGAGCTTTGACACAGGCAGCCTGCAGGGTGACAGGGGGGTTTAAGGTGTCGGGCATTGCCAGCAGAGAGGCTTGGCAGGAACAGGGGAGGGATTCAACATGCAATCAGGAAATCAGATTGTCAGCTCTCTGCCGGGTGCACGTGCTCAACGTCTTAAGTGAAGCGTCCATTAGAGCCAGATGAGACCCAATGTTTTCGGCTCTCCCCGATGGTGCATTTCCGAGCCCCTTTAGGCAAATTTGCACAGGTTAGGTTTAAAGCTCCACAAGCCTCCTCAGAGCATCTCACCTGGACTCCGACCCCACCCCAAAAAAAACCCACAATGCAAACAGGTCTTTCTGCTCATTTAACCTTCGTTTAGCGGGGAGGGTTAATACCAACCTCAGCCTGAGAGCGCAGCAGAAAGAGCCGCAGAAGAAGAGGCAACGGAGAAAAAATCTGGCAAATAAAACTATGTTGGCAGATGATGCAATCCTTTGTTGTGTAACGCTCTAAATATAGAAGCAAAAGGCCTTGTGCATTTGGGGAGAGGAGTCTGCCAGCTGAACCGAAAATATCTCAACCCCAGCGCTACCTAAAATCCTCGGGGAACCTCTGCCTCTAATCCCCCCTCTTCTCCTCTTCTTCTTCCTCACCCATCCCTCCTTTCCTCCCTGCTGCTGCCGTTGGTTTCATTTCACCGTGACTGATTTTGCCCTCCTTCACTTCTCCTTCAGACTCATCCCTCTCTCTTCTAATCCCACTTTCTCCTTTTCGTTATTCCTTCTTCTTCTTCCTCTCCCGCATGCTTATTTCACCTCTCCAATTCGTCCACACTTCCTTCCAGCTCCTCCATCCATCCCACAATCCCTCTGGTGGCTCCCGTCCACCTTTTGTCTTCTTATCCATTCTTCCGCTTTGATTCCCAGACTTTTAATTCGTCCTCACTTCTTCCTCTCGTTTCCTGTCCTCCCTCACCTCTTCATCCATCTGTTATCCGTTCCCTCCATCATCCTCCTCCCCTCTTCTCCTCTACCTCTGTCTTCCCATTTATCTCCTCTGCCATCCCCTCCCTCCATCCCTCATCCCTTCTCCTCATCTGTCCCGCTGTCCCCTCTTTTCCTCTTCCTTTCATCCCTATGATTTATCCCCCAAAAATCCTTAACTCATCCTCTCCATCTCCTCCTGCCTCATCCATTCAGCCTGTGTTTGATTTAATTAACATCCCCCTCCTCTCTCTCTCTCTCTCTCGTTCCCCCCTTTTTTTATTGTCTTACATTTTATGCATTTAGCCGACGCTCTCTCCCAGAGGTCACGGCACTCAAACTAAAGGCGACTCGCAGCGACGTCAGTGTAATAAACACCTCAGACTCAACAACTAAAACACCACCTTTCCTCTGACAAAAGAGCGGAGTAACTCTCGTATTTTATCATCGCATCTTGACGAAACGCTGTCTGAGCAACATTTAAATAAAACTCATCCAGTTCCTGACGTGACATATTTCTGTTATTTTGGCTGCAAAGGTTTTTTAAAAAATCTTGGCAGTCGATCCTTTTTTCAGTTGGCACGAAAGACAAAAAGTTAATTTTGGATGCTGGTGGTGGAGCTCTTAAAAGCTGCCTTGATTGGAAAAGTTGGGGCTGAGAAGAAGCTTTTAAAATGTACAAACAGGAACATTTGTGTGTTTGAAGCTGCAGCAAATGTTGGTGTGTTGGTGTGTTCAGTAATCTAATTACATGTGAAACTATCTGAGCTTGTGCTTTTGTCCCTGGACGTTCTTACAGAGACCAATTGAACTAAAAATCAATCAGTGAATCCCCGGTGGAAATGCATGATCCCCCACTTACAGGACGGGACAGAACCAGCAATCTTAAATCAAGTCAGTTTTATCTGACGTAAATCCACACAAAATCTTTCATGTTGAGTTCAACTTTTGGTGAACTTTCACACGCCTATAATAAGCCTTCTTCACCAACAACACACTGTATTGAAAGTCCTGACCACTGAGGTAAGGGAGAGCTGGAGAGTCCAAAACAGAGGAAGCCATCGGAGCTTCTTAGCTGTGTTGCACCTTCATCTTTCGTTTAACCTCCTTAGAGATAAACTACTCCACAGAGGCGGAATGGTTTGCAGACAGCATGGTCCTAGCTGGCTAGTGTGTTAGCCGTTAGCTTGCAAGCTGCAGTACATCACCAACAAGCCTGGAGCTTTTGAGAAAATGTACAACTAAAGCACAACATCCACGGACGTGCTGAGAGTCACAACTCCAGTTTTAAGACCTTTGTTATTTCAGTTTTGTGCTCATATGGTTCCCTAAATAATGTGTTAAATCAATCCTGAGGGACGGCGAGTAGTTCTCTGTCATCTGAGATCATCAGAAGTGGAGGTGAATGAGCGACAGTCTCCTAACTGGTTCAGGAGGGAGTGGTGACCTCTGCTGATTAAAAAACTTCTAAATGGGAAAAAAATATCAAGCTAAAGAAACCGGCCATTAATCATTTCAACATGATGTGGTTTAAAAAAGAAAAACTCTTTGAGGAAATGGATCTTTGTTTTTAACCATTGAGTTACATTTTCTCATTGTTCTGCCTATATCTGCCACGTTGTTTCTCATTTCTGCTGAGCATTATTTATAAGAAGTGGGAGGAACAGGGGTTAATAGGGGCCCAGCAGCATTCGTGGCCCCAGGGCCTCCTTAAAACAAACCTAAGAAAATAAATAGGAGAAACCCCAGAAAAGCAACAAAGGAAAGTAGGACTACAATAGAACTACAAAGCACGGGAAACTCAGAGCTGTTAGGATAGTCGCACTATACACCTGAATATGGCATATATACCATTTTGTAAAGCAAATTTGACTAAAGTTCAGACATTCCACTCCTTATTCCTTCCTTCCTTCACTCCTTCCTTCCTACCTTTAATCTACTCATAATTATACAATGAGCTATAATTGAATTTGTTGCGTTAGTCAGTCTTCTTAATTGGCCTGGTCTCTATGTTTCTGTGTGTGTGGAGGTTTATGCTGCTCTGCATGCAAATGTGAGGTTGAAAGAGTACTCTGCAAGTATCGGTAAGTGTGTGTTGTGTGTGTGTGTGTGTGTGTGTGTGTGTGTGTGTGTGTGTGTGTGTGTGTGTGTGACTTTCTCTAATCTGCATTATTGGACCTGGCATTAAGGGAGGGAAATGTACACACACACTCACGTACGTGATAAATCGAGCTATTATCACATCTACGTGAGGCGAGAGGGTGTGTGTGAGGACGCCTGGGATTGAAGTAACACCTTTAAATTCTTAGCACGTTCAAGTGTGTGTGTGTATGTGTGCATGCATGTGTGCGTGCGTGCATGAAAGTCAAAACAAAATACTCAAAATACTAAATGATGCTCCCTGTAAAAGTGTTTGCTGCTGTTTTTCCTCTAACACACGCACGTCTCTCCTGTGGCACTTAGTCATGACAGGGAGGCTGAGGGGTTGCCATGGAAACACTGCTCGGAGTCGACCAGTCAGATAGCGGCTGTGGGTTCCAGCAGCAGCAGCAGGTCAAAGGTTAAAGGCAGCAGGTATTTTGATGCGTTTGATTGCCTTCTCTTGTCACTTTTTAAATTAAATATTCAAACGGTCTGAATTCAGAACTTACAGTCTGTGAATGCAACAGACCGTTTGAAGTAGTTTGCCTTGTGGTCCAGCAGAGGGCGATCTTAAAATTAACTCCCAGCTCGATGTATCAGTAAACTGAGATAATGAATAAAATGACGGAGGACACTAGCGAGCAAAGCTGCAACGATTGCATATCACCACCGCTCCTGTCCCGAGGCATCCCCCAGGGCACAGTGCTTGGTCCTCCCGTTCATCCTTTCGTCATTCATCATTCGTTGTCATGGTCTCCATTTCCATTGCTACGCTGATGACGTCCAGCTCTATGTCTCCACTAAATCCATCACCACTGAAACTCATTTCACTCTGAAATTAAATCATGGATCCAAGCCAACTTTCTCAAACTAAACTGGGACCAAAACCACTCACAACTTCTCCCTCACCATCGATAACTACACTCTGTCTCCCTCTTCACACATGGGAGTCATTTTTGACAGCAACCTCTCTTTTGAACACCATGTCAACCAAATCACCAGAACTGCCTCTTTCTACCCAAACAACATAGCCATCACTTTCCTTTTCTGCTACTGAAACCTTAATCCGTGCTTTCATCATTAACAGCATTCTCTATGGCTGCAGGAAGTAACTCACTCTCACTGTCCTCATTCATGTTTTAAGATGCTACAAATACAAAAAAAAGCAGGAAAAGCAGTTAGTCAGAAGTAATTTGCCATGTCATCTAGTCACGTTGGTGTAACCTTGCAGGTTTCAGGGCGTCGCAGAATCGGCAAGATGCAAGAAGTTGCAAGTTTCAGCTCATCTCGTTGTGAATCTTTGGTCTGAACTGGCCTTTAGACATCAGTGAGCTTGTGTTTCTGGCTCTTTCCTGTTGCAACATACTAATGCACAAAAACCCAGGACCATAGAGAAATGGTTTTCCCTGGACTGGCCTGCACAGATCCTGGACCTCAATAAGGCTCCTGCAGGTTCAACATGTGGTGGAAACAATTACATAAAGTGTGATATTCACATACTTTTGGATATATAGTGTAAGTAAAGCCAACTCCATGTTATGTCCCAGCAGTTAACGTTTAAAAGAAACCAAGTTAAGATGATCTTTCCCCTCACCGAGGAGCTGCCGTCTCTTTAACAAGTGATCAATGACTGTCGGTTATCAATGAGATCAGAGTTAATGTCATTAATGAACTCACACGTCAGTCACCTTGTTTACACACTCAAACTGCTGTGAAAACACACACACACACACAAACGTAGGTCTTTTAAGTCCCCATAAAAAACAGGCCACAGACTAATTAGTCGCCCCTGTACACAACCTGTGTGTGTGTTGGGTTAATTAGTCAAGAAAACAGCAGGCAGACGTTTGACGGCTTCCTTTCATCTGACGCAGCTTAGTACCTCCTGGAGATGCGCACACACACACACACACACACACACTATAGAAAGGATTCCACATTGTGTTATTGTTACTCTGACAGCAGAAGAATAACAGTCGCTTTAATTATGGACTGTTCAGACACACACTCACAGTTACCTAATCTGTGTGTGTGTGTGTGTGTGTGTGTGTGTGTGTGTGGTCAGAGTGAAGGGCAGCAAAGCACTTTGCACGCAAGAGTTGAAGCAAGTGAAATGAGGAGAGGTGGGCCGAGAAAACAGAGAGGTCAGAGAGGACAGAAGATGAAGGAATACAGCTTTTAAAGAGTACAATTCAAGCTATTTTCAAGCACTTTCATGGTACCTAAACCAAAAATTCAGCCATTCGATCAGCCCTAACATTCAAACAGCAAACGGGCAACCTGAGCGCTCCCCATATGCAACAAACTGTCTGCTGTCTGTTTTCAGCAGTTTGAGCTACAGAAGCTCTTCCGTTGGATCAGACCACACGGGCCAGCCTTCGCTCCCCACGAGCATCAATGAGCCTTGGCCGCCCCTGTCGCCGGTTCAGCGGTTCTCCTTCCTTGGACCACTGTTGGTAGGTACTGACCAGTGCAGACCAGGAACACCCACAAGTCGTTGTCAAAGTCCCTCACATCCTGCCGCTTGCCCATTTTTCCTGCTTCAACACATCAACTTGAAGGACAAAATGTTCACTTGCTGCCTCATATATCCCCCTCACTGACAGGTGCCATGGTAACCAGATAATCAATGTTCTTCACTTCACCTCTCAGGAGGCGGCCATGTGTAAGGTGTTATGTCAGAAGACAAGCAAGAAAAATACTAGTGTGTCAAGAGTTTATTTGCCTTTGAAAACTCATCATCCTCTGCACACTCTCACCTGCTCTCACCTTCACCTCCTTTGAAAAGGCACAAAAATAAATAATAAATAGACAACTAACTAGTTCTGTACGTACATCATCAGCGTGAATGTGTCATGAGAGTGTGAACAGTCTGTTCCTGCTGCATGATGGATTTTCTGCACTGAGCCGATGGTTGTTTTTCATGCCAGGATCCGTATCAGCTTAAGTAACATTTAATGAAGTGGATTTTGAAATCAAATTCTCTCTCTCCCTATGTCTCTTTCCTACAAAAGTTGTCTCTGTCGATTAAGCAGCTAGTAGCCCAGTGGAACTCATTACAGACTGGCAAAGGACAGAAACATCAAATACTGAATGTAAAAGAGACACCAAGTGAGGACAGAGAGGCTGAGAGAGAGAGAGTTGTCAGGGACGAAGAGCCAGCTGTCCTTTTACAGTCTAGTTGAGGTCCACACACGTCAGACAGGAAGCTGACTGACAGCTTAGAATAAGAGAAAAATATCCGAAAGCTTCCAAATATCATTGAAATCACAGAAAATAATAAACAGGGCCTCGCTCCCAGATATACCACCATTCTGTAGATGAACCTTTGAACTAATGCAAAGAAAATGAGACGCAGTCGGCAGGCAGGAGAGTGAGAGGTGGAGGACTGAGAAACAGAAAAGGAGACAGATGGAGGAGATTCACTTTCTCCTCCAATGTGAAAAGCAGCCCTTAATAAGAGCTGAGAATATATCAGCATGCCTTTGCTTCAGTGGCACGACGAAAAAAAAAGTCTAAATATTCATGGGTGAGGAAGAAACTGCCAGATAAACATCTGACTGCCACTTGAAGAAGAGACGCAGAGTCAGTGAGTCAATTAACTGTTCACTCGCTGAATTCAGCTTCGTCTTCTTCTAACTTCTGAGAGATGGCCAGTTATACAAGGTCCTTCAGGAAAACAGGAAGTGTTAAGGTAGCTTTGTTAAACAGAATCAAACAAAACCAAACAAATCTTTAGCTGATTAAAGACTCTAAAAATGGCATTTTAAAAATGGAATCGATTTCCGTACACACAAGCGTTTTATCACCGTTTCAGAAATAATCTCCGCCCGTTCTACACACCTGTGAAATGCATGTCACATGACCATTCACGTGCTGCTGTAAACAGGAAGCAGATTGTTTGCCCTGCGGTTGGTTGATTAATTAGCTGCAGGAAATAATACGAATGAAGAGATTTCTCTGCTCAGACCGACGACCAGGTAGAACTGTTGCTGACAGGAAGTGCTACAACTCGTTCTCCATGTTGAGGCAAAAATCGCATGATAGGGGTGTGACGAATCAGGGAACGTGGGCGTCTGCATCATCATTTTAACATCATCATTGTAAACACAAGCAGGGTTTTCAAACTGAAACGGGGTCAGCAGCGTTTTAAAAAGGTCTCCGTTTCATGGGTTCTAATAAAAAAAAAGATATTTTAAAACAGGAAACGTAGGAGTGTGGATGGAGCCTCAACAAGACTTCAGAGCCGGCTTTCAGGTGCGACACCGAGCCCAGGTCCCGATCGATCATCACTGCAGAGCTTTAAGCTGCAACAACAAGTGACGAAAACAGCCTTTTACAAACAGAGTGAGGTCGAGAGATCTGTGGGACGCCAAGAGTTCCCATACAGGAGAAACCAAACCGCTGGCTTCACGCTGAACTTAAGCAGAGACAGAGAAGGAGAGTCCAGATGAAGATGGTGGCAGGAGGAAGAGGAAAATGGGAGATGTGACAGCGTTTCCTGTCCCGAGGGTCATCCGCCATTTGCTGCAGCCCGTGGCTGTCATGGTTACCAGCATGGCTGTCCTGACAACAAGCGTGGCGTGTCACGCAGTGCGGTGCCGTCTGGGGACGATCTGTCTGGGTGTGATACAACACACACACACGATGACATACATGCCAAGAGAAACACACACCAACATTTCTATGATGTACCACCAGCGGGACGTCTCACACACTCTGAGTGCTTGAGTGTGTGTGTGTGTGTAGATACAAATACACACAAAAAGCCTGAATATTGAAACATGTAGTAAGAATGATTCTCTCTCTCTGGTCATGTGATCTAATAAGGACTAATGTGTTGCCCCACCATCAGTCA
>JAVQJF010025662.1:0-19323 GCA_036023855.1 Gadopsis marmoratus | reverse complement strand
TCCCATCCAGGCTGTATTACAAACCGAGATGATGGCTTAATCCCTTGTTAATTAGGGACAACATCTCCAGCAGCTGAGGCTGAGGCAGAGAGCGGCGGAGGGCTCCAGAGACACAAGGGGGCTCTGGCACTGGCTGGGCCTCAAGCTTGGGGGGGGCAGGGGGCTGCTGCCTAATCCCCCACTGATGGCTCTTCTAGGCTAATGGAGCCTGGACAACTGGGCAACCGGATGCTCCTGTTGGCCAACTCTGCTCCACTTCAGCTGGGTGCAGCAGTGTGGTTTCTACTGGCTATTTATTGGGGAGTTTTCTTAGAGGCCTCATCATTCATTTAGCTGGTTATCACCAAGCAAAATGTTCTTCTTGATTTGTGTGACTATACTCAGGTTGTCAGGTTTCCTTAAGGTGGGTGTCTGCATCTGTGTGTGTGTGTGTGTGTGTGTGCATTTATATGAATATTTGTTGAATACCTCATCTGCTTTTCTTGACAGCTATGGATCATATGTCCCATGGTACACACAAAATAAAGCCTCAGTTACACACAAACAAAGAAACATAATCCCAGTCAGAACTGTCTCTACACTGTGTTTCTTGTGTAAAATTGTCTTGTGTAAAACTGTCTGAGAAAGAATTTTCAGGTAAATGGAGGGAGAAGCAGCAGGGAATGAAGGAAGGGAAAAGGCAGGATATGGTTGAGACTAAGCGGCATGAAAAATGAGTGGTAAAGAGGAGGATGAAAAGTGCATCTTCTTACGTTCCCTTCTCAGGTGGCAACAAAAGCCCATTTATTCAGGCCCGCATTTCCACTGGCTAAGTGTTGGGAGTCTAGTGTTAGCAGAGTGCATTATAAATACAGCCAGGCTTGTCACTGTCCCCCC
Source organism: Gadopsis marmoratus (assembly GCA_036023855.1). Lineage (NCBI taxonomy): Eukaryota > Metazoa > Chordata > Actinopteri > Centrarchiformes > Percichthyidae > Gadopsis > Gadopsis marmoratus. The sequence continues at coordinate 18,447 of JAVQJF010025662.1, read as the reverse complement.
TCAACCCCCCTTAGAAGGCCCACACTCCTGGGGAGCTCCAAACACTAGGTAATTATCCAACACCATACCGCCTGCTGTTTCACTACCTGTGTGTCCAGCACCACTAGAGAGAAGGATAGATGGAAGGGGTGGGGGGTGGGGTGGAAATGGTGAGGGATCAAGGTAGAAGGACAGAAAATGTGTGTGTATGTGTGTGTGCGATTGTATGGGGGCCAGAGATTAGGAGAGAAGGAAAACATGAAAATGGTGGGAGAAATAAATGAGATGGATGAAAAAGGAATGTTTGATTTCCCATTTAAAGGCACAGTACACCCACTTTCTGGCAGGGCTCATCTATATGAGTCAACTCATGTACAGTACTGTGGGACAACACCATAGACTGTATATAAAGATGGACATCATCACAGGTCCCCAAAAGTGAAGCCAAAACTTCTGGCTCGCCCCCTGGTGGCTGGCTGCAGTATAGGTCATAAACCCCATCCCCTCCAGCGGATGTGATATGGGCCAAGTCAAATATGGTTTGTATCATTTTAGGTAGATATTACAATGCTGATGTTTGTTCAAGTAATAATTCTTCTGAAAAATTTGGTTAATTTAGTTATTTGATACTATAAGAAAGGGGTTTCAAGTCATTGTTGACAACGGAGTGATTGGTTCGGGTAGATATATGGGTGGGACCTCAATGATCACTAGTTTGCAGACTGTGGCTCCATACTTTTATTTAAGTATGATTTTGAATACATGACTTTTATATTTTACTGTTGCTAGTTTTACTTAAGGAAAAGAAGCCAACTATACATTATGCCCTTAATAAAAGGCAAATAACCTTTTCAACCTTTGTATGGCCTAAATGTGTCCAAGTAATAGTGCAGTTCTAGTGACATAGAACAAATGTGGGCAAATTACACAAGCACAGGATTTCTTTTTTATATGTATAAATTTTTTACATTTGATGTACTTGTACAATTTGGTATTTTGTTACTCTCTTAGGTGCTACATACAATGCAGGGCTCACAGATGATTAAAGTTGATAGTTTGGCACTGCAGCTGCTGGTAAAACTAATATTCAGTATCTTATAATTAAATTTGGCCATTTTAAGATGCCGGTAATTTAGGTAGATTTTTGTTCTGGGTGAAAATGCCTCTAAAACAGAAGAGTATTGCGTCATGACACTGATTTTGAGCTTGTGGAAACATGTTTAATACTATAGGAACAACATATAATCCCTGTTCACTAAGGCAACAGTTATATTCCTTCCAATGAAAAGCACTTTTGATACCTAAAAGTAGGCTTTTGAATATACACATGGGTTCTTTGCATATGGATTTATCTTTGACTGAATGAAATGTTGCCTTTTTTTTTTCTTATAAAAAAAAAGGATTGGGTGTGGTGCAGGAGGTTAAGCTGTGTACTTTCAAACCTGGGGTTTGCTGTTTGAATTCAGCTCAGGTAGCTGTGGTTCCTGAATTAGAGATGTTGATTTTCATCCTGGGGTTGGTGCCTTGGGTTGGCGCTCTGATTCCTCCTGTCCACATGTCGAAATGTCCCTGGGCAAGACACTGAACCCTAAATTGCCCCCTGTCCCTGACCAAGACCGGACAGTGCATGTGCACTAGATTTGGTCCCCGGGCCGCCATAGAAGGCTGACCACTGATCCAGCTCCCCTCGGAAGAAGGATGGCCGGATGGGTTAAAAGCTGAGAATAAATTTCAACGTGGAACGTGATAGTATGTGTGTGTTTGTGCATTGTTCTCTGCATGTGTGTATATGTGTATCATGATTGATACACATATTGATAATAAACGACCTTAGGGTCCAATTATTATTATACAAGCATGTGCTGTACTGCTATTACATGAAAAACAGACCATGAAAATGACTAGAAAGTGAGCGAGGGGGAGAGGAAAAAAAGCTCTCTGCCCTCGTGGCTCACCCTGTTAAAGTGTCTTTATTAGGAGTCAGGGACTGATCACGCTGCTAAGTGACCTGCCAAGGTCACAGAGAAGGGCAGCCTTGGTAATTAGTATGCTCTTTGGTGCAGCAGGGCCGCATTCGGCTTCAGTGACATTAGTATGCTTCACTGTGGGACTAAGGGGTTACGCTAAGTTACACTAGCCATTAATATGCTCAGTTCTCACTAGAAGATACTGTGCTAGGCGGTATTCATCATTAGTCTGCCCTATTCAGGGGTGTAGTGGACAGTGAACACAGCAAAGCCCACTTTGCCACTTCTGTGTTAGCTGGTTTGAACATTTAAAGACTGCAATAAATCTGTACAGGCTAATAATATAGCAAGTTATATCCATCTAATGCTAGTTGAATGCAGTGTTGGCAGAAACGCAACATAATTATATTACAGACTCTTATCCTGGAAATGCTCTGTTACTTGTTTGCTCCCTTACCACGAGTTGAATGGGAGAGACAAGTTAGCTTGAAAGGGCTGGAGGTAGACGGGTGTGGCTAGTCTCCATCAAAAGTGGAGGATTATGCCTTGTGGTAACTCTAAAGTAGTCTTTTTTACATGTTGGATCTTCTTAACTCACTTGCTAACATTAGCCACTTGTAATAAGCCTACGTTCAGGAATCACCTGGTATTTGTTCGGGGTTGGGTGTGTGAATTCTGCGCCTTCACTGTGAGAACAGGACCTCTGAATTGCAGTGCGCAGTCACCAGGCTAAGCTAGATGTTTGATGGTCAGTATTGCCTCCAAAAAACTGATGTCTACTTTAGCTAACAAACAATATTTAGATTTAAAAAAGGGTCAAATGACAATGTGGGGGCGCTAGTAGTTATGAACTCAAGGACAATTATGACTTTGTGTTTCAGTTTCAGCATTTTAACGTCTTTCAGATCATTATTTTGGTTTTATGGCCCGCAACTTTACTATTTTGGTTCCGTCTCACTCATCTACTTTTTTACGTCAGCAGTAGGAAGATGTTTTAACCCACTGTTTGATACCTGTCCAGTGGCCAAATGACACCCTCCATGTGCCCTTCCTCTGCAGGGCAAAGCTGGCCTATTGGCCACCAGCCATTAATATGCATCTCGTCAGCAGGCCAGCGCCAGGCTCAGCTACACTAACCATTGTTCTGCCACAATCAAATTAGCCCTGCTGATGAGGCCTGAGCTCTGCGACCTCCATGGGCCCAGTGGCTTCACAGCCCCAGAAATGACAAAGAAGATCTGAGCGCTTGGGTCTTCAGGGACAACGGGTGCTCACATACTGATTTCTGATTATGTCGGCTCTCCTTTTATTTATATATTTACCTGCTGGAAGTAATTGAGACGAGGTGTTGACTGCAATATGCGAAACAGATGCCCCCAGCAAGCCACATGTGAACTTGCCATTGATGTCTAGAGAAGACAACGGACTTGTATGATGTGTGTGGATATTTTACAAATGTGTGGTACTTTTATTTAGTCCATGCAACCAGCGTATGTGTCATGCCTAGACATTTGCAGTCAGCTCATCCCTCCCAGATCCCTCCAGACCAGCCCTCCCCCCTCCTCCTTTCACCTCTTGTCCACATTTGTCTGATTTAGTGTGATCAGATGTGAGAGCCGACGCCTGCTGCTTTTGTTAATGCACCATGGACTTCACATAATAGCAGCTCACACTGCCTATACTTTTAGTCTGCTGTGGGGGGACCATGAATCAGGTGGCAACTGGAAAAAAAAAGAGGTGGGAAATTAGACATGCAGCATACCAATATTTACAGTCCCAATATACACTGATGGAAGCAGCCCCTCGATTAATGTTTTGTATCCTCCAGTCCATTCTTCTCACCAGACCCATCCTGTGTGCACTGAATTAACTGAAATATATATTGAGCAGATTTGTGAAACAAGACTTTATCACCAGGGAGTTTTCCAAAAGCCTGGCTGACCTGCAGATTTGATACGGATCAGCGAGGGTTCACCGGGAGAACGGAGCACAGGGGAACATGGTAAAGAAATCACAATGAGATTGCACAATTACACTCCAGATGACTGCAGATCGGGTGGCAGCTGAATGGTCCTGGTGAAGGGGGAAAATGAGAGAAAGGGCAGAAGCAGGAAGTTCATGTCCTGTAATTTTCAAACATGTTAAAAGCCATACCTTGACAGTTTGAATGTTTTTTTTCTCTCCAGCAGGCAGACAGATATCACATTGTGGAGGAAAAATTGTCGGCACTCATACTTATTGGTACTTAACTGGAAATCTGCTTGTTAGAGTCGTTAGGATTCTGACCTTTGTCTGAATAATTGAGAAAAAAGTGTCAATGTAGTGGGGGAAAATCAGACTGAATTTCATTATGTCAAGCTATCACCTGAAGACACATTGCTGGTTATCCTGACTTCATTGTTTGCTCTGCAAATATCTGGACATGCATTGGTTTCTTTTTTTATAAAAACATCATAAAATATCTTATTTCAGAAGATACATGAAAAATAGTCCCTATATTTGGTGACTTTATAATTACTTTAACAAGAGGCCCATGAGCTGTCTGATGTCCAACCAGTATCACAGAGACACAATATACATTATCAGTTTAGCTATTTAAATCAATAATTTAGAAGGAAGTACTACACCTAACAAGCATTCAATACTGGTCACTGACTGAGGTTAATAAGAATAACATATTTCCATTTTAAAATAATTTTAAGATGTTTGGTGACAGTTCAGATTACAGGGATTTTGGATAAAAAGGCTTTTTTTTCACCATTTCAATTTGCCAGCAAATTTGTGTAACACAAATGGGGCTAAAAGTAATTAAATGACTTTTGAAAATAATCCAAGCTCATCTACACACACTTTGAGGCATTGGAAAATTACTCTTTGCCCAATTAGTGGGAGGGGACGTCTTAGACACACCATGGGCCTCTTGGTATTGTTCTGTCTGACTTTCTATAGAGACTACTGCAATAGTGCTGGTGCAGCGCTGCAGTGAATTTTAGGAGAAGAGAAAACTTTACACTACACATCACATCCTAGCAAGTACTAAAGTAGTGATTTGAAGATTAAAAAGACTCCTTGACTGAGGTAGAATTCATAAATTTGGCTGAAAATCTTTTTAGACCTCTAGGTCACATAGAGATGTTGTTTCATGACTTTGATGCTTTAATTACTGTATTTAAATTGTTAGACATGACCTGCTTCACAGTGAAAGATAGTTGTTGCAATGCTGATGAAACTCGTGTTACATACACATCAAAAAAAACATTTAACCTAGTTTGAACCTAGATGTCTGATGAAGGTTTTTTCACCTGCAAATTGTACAAATCTGTACTTAAAATTCAACTTTGGTGAACTTTGGTGCCAAAATACATGGCTGTAGTAACACCATTCACTTATATATAGCCCTGCTCTGCTAGCGTATAATTTGCTTCACATTAGAGAAATGGTTTCCAAAATGTTGTGAGACAAGAGCCGATTGCACAAATACTGCACTTCTCCTGAATCAACTGTGTTGATCTTATTGTCCTGTTAGCAACCGAGCTAGGAAGCAGGGCTCGCTAACTGGGCTTGCTAGCAGCTGGAGCTAGAGATCTATTGTGATAGACTAGCACGAGAATGTTCTCAGCTGGCTAGTGTTTTAGCGGTTATCTTTGTATCAAAAGTAGTCCGTTAAATAGCCCTGCCAGTTTTCTGAGAATCCAGGACCTCTGATGTTGTCCCAAAGTAGCGTTGTAACATGTTCTGGTGAGCCTTATCGTGTGCCTCTGCCATCTACGTCTTTTGTCGCTCAGGCTTCCTCTATTCTCCTCCTCTCTCTCTTAGCTCACTTTATCTATCTTGTATTCCAAGCAGCTGGCTTGAATACTGATGGAGCTCATTCTGGATCTGATTAAGCCCCCGCTCGGCAGAATCAGACAGTAGACATAAATATCTGGGGGCATCTGAGACAGAGATGAGTCGGTTAAAGAGGACTGAGTGTAGATCAGGTTTCTACCCCTGATGAAAATTGATGCGACTTGACCGGCCGCAGAGTGACTCAACATGTCAGCTTCAAAGAAGCCAGCCATTATATCATTACAACTAATTTCATCTTCCTCTACTTGTGTCTCCATTGTCAGTCATTTAGTGTAGGATGCGCATGTAGATGATTCACGGCTGTCCATTGTCATAATCTTCAACAAGGTTAAAACACCAACATTTGAATTCAACAACTTAGGTAGGTCAATATTCATGAAGGTAACACTTACTGTATTATACAGTAGTCCTACTGCACAGAGAGACCTCCTGAGATAAAAGAAGGGATGAGGGTTGAGAGAGAGACGAGTCTGGTTAAAGTGGACCGAGTGTAGATCGGGTTAATTCCCCTTATAAAAATCGATGCAACTTGACCGGTGACCTTACCCAGGTAGTTGAACTTTGTCCCTATGTCCATGTATACACCATATGGTTATTTCATGTACACGTCATGAATGATCAAACAAAGTAGGGCCTGAAGAGCACATTTTGAGTCACCAATGTTACTGAGATGAATTGTTGTGAGCATACTGAATTTTTATGAACTCACAATCAAAATATGCTTTTAAACGTTCATTGACATATTTTTTTCAAAACATTCACGCAACAAGGCGCACTACCAGCTCACTGATTGTGAGTAGGTCTTAAAGTCCGTGAAAACCTATTCTCTGGATCAGCTTACTTTGGCTGAAAATATTATGTTTCATGTTGGATCCCATAACATATTTCTATATTTGTATTTTTGTCCTCATTTTTGCACAGTTAGAAACTGGATTTTGTGCTAAAACATATGGTGAATTACTCCTGGACCAAAAACTGAAACCTCTCAAGGTGAGTTTAGACAGAATACGAAGCTAATTTTAGATGCAATTGCATGTAAATTTAATGTAAAGTTGCGACTGGGTGCAAAAATAAGTTTAAACAACTTTGCACCCACAATAGTTTGAAAACAATTTGACTGCCAGTCCCAACTTGAGTGAGCTGGCAAGGTCTCTTCTGTGTTTCTTATTTGTAACATGCAATGGATAAGTGTTTTGTGACTACAGTCCAAGGTTATGAGATTGTGATTTTGAGATTTCTGCACACCCTGTACATGGAGGTGAATGGAATTTCATTTGTGTTCTCCAGAATGTTGAATATCTGTAATGATAGTAAGATATTAGCCAAAATATCTTACACCAGAATGAGTTTCCATATTCCTATATTGTGAACAGTCATTAGTGTATAGCGGCTGTTTATTTAGCAGAAAGCAGTGTTTGGTGGAGAGCTATAATCACTGTTAGGAAGAAGGCTAAAGATAGAACATTTTCAATAATTCAATGCCATTTCTCTCATATGGCGATGATTTTTTTATTGAGATATGTATAAATGTCACCCAACTGCAAAACAAAAAAAAAACATGCCTGTCAAGTCATTCATATTCTACAATATGTTTTCCACAAGTGGAGTAATCAGCCAGTAGGGGAGAAAATGCCATGGTTTCATGTTGTTGAGTGACTATATGATCTCAGGCCAGCTCTCTTCTCTCTGGCACAGTGACATGCACAGCTCCTTCTCTTCTAGCAATCCTCAAAAATCTCCACCAGAGGCTCCCTGTTGAGTGCAACACAGACTCACTCTTCCTGTGACCACACACACTCTTCATACACTTCCCTCATGCTGTTCCTCTCCTACAGAACAGGGACCAGGGTGGATTGCTATTCGGCGTTGCAGGGCATTAGCCGCTGATGTCTTAACACTTGTAAATGAACCCTCCGCCCCTCCTAATCTGTCACTTTAATGCACTATAGATTTTACTTCAGCCTCTGTAGTATCACATTCTCAATAATAATCATCAAGCCGACGCTGTTGTCCCCTCCTGCAGAAATTAAATCTCGCCGCTGAGTGCGCAACTAATAAAAGATGTTGCCCGAGGAAATAAAAAAATAAAGATGATGAATCATAAGCAGCGGGGATTTGTATTCAGATGCGAAAGACAATTACACAAAGAGTTTGAATTTATCAGCCGCTTCGCCTCTCTAAGGCTCAATAACGGGCCACCACCACCGGGCTCTGCATGCTCACACACACACACACACACACACACACACACACACATCACTTTCATGGACATCTGTGCAGACTGTGTACAAACAAACACACTCATCCAGGCATTCACATATTTGCTCCTGCACCCTGTGAAGCACACACATATTCATACATGCTACCAAAGGGCTTCTTCATTTAAAATGCATGTGCTTGATGTTTATTAATAATGTAAGCAAATATTCTTTAATTTCTTTAAAGCTGAGTTATCTTTCCAGAAAATTATAACACACATTTTCCAATAATAGATTTCTGCCATATATCTCTTACGGTACAGTATATGTATCTGCGTATAGAATTTGTCTGTGTGCTAGTATGTGTCATTATTTCTGTTGTATTTGATGTTTAATAATACACCTTACTAATCCAGTTAATTTTTTCTGCTGTGAAGAACTTGACATTAAATGTCCCTTTTAGACTTAATAGTTCCTTACACCATGGTCCCACAGGTACTACATTCCAAAACTATATCAGGATATAAAAGTCTGTTTGCATCTGAAGAACTGTGGACACATGGCAGAGGAGCAAAATTTAGATTTTAGTTTCTCTAATTGAAACGCATAGATAAGTTTCCAAAGTTCCTCAAATGGTTCCTGGGCATCGTTTTACCATAGAAGTAGTTTTCAGAGATGGGTTCCTCAATGTCTAATAGCAATGACAAATAACTATCTGTCAGATCAATTGTGTTTTTGATATGGGAATTTATTGCTCACATTTTCTCATTGCATGAAAGGGAGGACCATGAGAAACCAAAAAGTAACATAAAAAACCCTAATTACCTTTAATTAGCTGTTCTAATTGTGGACAAAAAGGCTGAAATTCTGTGTTACTTCAATTTACTCTTTAAATCTTGAAACCTATATTGTACCTCGACTTTATGTACAAACATTCAAACACTTTCGGTTTATAGTGAGCCACCTTGCGTGCTACGTAGGCACCTCGTAGTGCAGATTTAACACACGATGACTGCTGAGGAATTACCTAGCCGCCTTATTGTCACAACATTCAGTCAAGAATATTGGGATTGGCGCTGTGTTGTGATTCAACTGAGGAGCACGTGAAAACACAGACAGTAAGTGAAGCATCAGTGTGTGTATATGTTGTTGTACTACCAAACTTGTGAGGACCAGATGTCCTCTAAATGACAGAAAAATATGGAATATATGTTAAGGCACTTGGCTTGTTGTATACGAGGGAGTTTAGTTTCAGTCAGAAATACTTTCCTATCAAATGTGTCCATTTATTTCTTGGAAATTGAGATTAAAAGATAAAAGATTTTCATGAATTTTGATAACGCCAGGTAGGCATGGAAAATAGTAGAACTTCCCAGAAACTGAATTCACTCTCTATGTGTCATTTACAGTAAGTAAAGTTGTCAGTGTTAATTTATTACTTTGTAGGACTTCATGTTTTTCTTTGCATACTGTTGAATAGCACAGCCAAGTACAGGCAGTGCTGGTCACTGTGATGTGAGAACAACCAGCCTGCACTCAGCAGCGGTGCTTCACTGCTGGACAAACATCTCCCCAGATAGCTCACACCTAACCCCTTGTCATCCTTTTCTTCTCCTCGTCGGCTCTTCCTCCCCTTTCCTCTTGGCCTCTGTCACCCCTCTTTCCTCTCCTCTGCCTGGCTAGTTGACAGTTAGAGCCGGTCGGGGTCACCTCCCCCACTTCCCAGGGGTTTGAAGGGTGTGCAGCTCTGGAGCTGGAAGCCCCACGCCCCAGCGGCTCCCTGACTTGCCCCCAGCGAGAAGCGAGTGAAATGTGGGGAAGTGCTGGTTGCTCTGCTGGGAGAGCGAGCTGCAGGCCTGGAGGTTTGGCCCCAGACTGGCACTCCTCCTGTTGTGAGACCAGGCCAGACACAGCCTGCCAGGCGCTGACTTGACCTCCTCAAACTGATGTGGCACAAGCTGGCAGAGTGGTCACTGCTGCCGCTGAGTTTGGCTAGAAAAACGATCTCTTCCCCTTTCTTACTTGCTCACCGATTACTTGTTCGTCCTTTGTTCTTATGGCATGCATTTTCTTTTGCCAACATTTTCTATGAGTTATTCGTAGCAGTGTAGGTTAGACACTCAACATCAGACCTTAACAAGGGAGATCTCATGTCTCCTCCCTTTCTATAGTGGTCTGCTTTCCTATATTGGAGTGAGGCCATTTGGAACAGCTTTGGAACAGTTAATGTCAGAAGTGGTCAAGCAACACGTAGTACAAATCATTTCTTTTCTAGCATACTCTGACCCTAAGAGCCTACACCCTTCAACCTCTGCCCCAAGCAGGTTCTGCAGCACTCTACTCATTCCACTGAAGGCAGACTCAACTGATATCAACCATCCATCTAACTTCTGGTAAGACGCTGAACACATGACTAAGTAATGTGTTACTGCCCAACACTGAAAACAAGCAATGAAAACTATCCTTTGACAGGTGTCTAAGCAGACAGAAACAGAAGTGAATGTGATGCACTGACAGCTTGCCGCTTTTATCTCCACAATTTGCACTTATTACTGTGTTGTTTTTCTTTGTGACTTTTTGTCTCTCTCTCTCTGACTGTAGTAGTCCAGGACAATGCCCTGGCACCCCTAACATTTGCCTATAAAATCAATCCCAACAGCTAATGTGGGAGTAGTAACAGTACCAAAACCAATATTAATTATAAACACGGGGACTGACTGACACTGATTAGAGTCTTTTTTATATCAATTTCATGAAGTAGACAGGTCCCAACTGGTCGACTCTATGTCAGCATTGGCCTCACAGGTTCGAGGCTGATTTTAAACAGTAGATGGTGTATTGAGCTATTTTATACAAGAAATGTCGATATTAATACCAGCATTGATGTGTTTCATTACAGTTCAGTCATATCATTTAGTTTACAGCTCAAAAAACATGTTTAAATGTGCAGTACTTCTTTAAGAAATGTCTTTAAAAGTACCGGTTATTATATATGTTAAATTGGTGACCCATCATCCTTAGAGAATTGTCATGATTATAATTTTAATGAGTCTCATGTCTCTACATCACTTTAGTATTCCAGATATTACTACAATGCAGTTTTCTAAGAACTGTCCTGCAAGCATAAGCATTCCCAAAGTATCTCAAAGGTTGAAACAGAGTGCGACCCTGTCCGGGCTCATTGCTTATGACCAAAAAGAGATTACAGCGTCCTGCTGATAGCCAGTGATGGCTCCTCATTTTTTTCCCTTCTTTTTTTCTTCACGATGGACTATCAGAGACAGCATCAAAGGTCCAGTGTCTGGTTAGATTGGCTGCATCCTGGGAACACATTACCGACTGTTCGTGATCTTTCTCTCTTTCATCACTTTGAAGTTCTCTCCTTCTACTCCACCTTCTACTCCATTTCTCTGACACATTTGAGGATGGAGAAGGGAGGTGCAGAACTAATATTGACATACTCAGTGCTTGGTTTTTCTCCAAAATTAGGGTTGGAAGTGTTCAAGTCATAAGAGGGATCATTTCAGCTAATTTGCAGTATAGATGCAAATCATGAGAGAAAACACTTTCACAGTCAACATTTGAGGGTTGCCAAATAGCCACTAACGGAATCCTAAGTTAATGCGGAGCAAAACCAGATGAAATTCCACAACAACTATACCCGGTCTGAGCTCACATTTGAAATCCAAGTTTAAGTCGTCCAGTTCTGATGAGTTACAATTTGGATTTGAAAAGACCTCAAAATATTCAACGTCAGGTACAAGAATTTAATTTCCTTTGATTACATTTGAAACACATTTCAAGTGATTTTGAAAAAGCACTTATTAATTCAACAGTCATTCAAATGATATCCTATACAGGTAACTCAGGTTAATTGAAGCTTCGCTACCTTGAAACTGTCTCTCAAATCTTGCCTCACTCTTTTTTCTCCCGCAACCTCTTGACATAAATCATCTACAGCTTTGTTAGACTTGAATCAAATTGACACATTTTCAGACTTATTAAAAGTGCATAAAGTAAAGGAATAAAAAAAAGGATAGGGGGGAAAAAGAAACAAAGCCAAAATATGGTGCATAATTATGTCTACCCTCTCCTTCACTCTCAGCCGCCTTTTCTCTGTCCATCTCTACTTGTCTGTGACGGCTGGCTTTCTGAGTGGCGTTACGATTCTAAATTGGCCTGTTTCAGGCAGGGGAGCGTCTGTGTTTGGTGTCAGATAATGTGCACTGAGGAGTCGGAGGAGAGTGTGATTAAAGCGTAGCCACTGATAATTATGTCGGTCTCCACAGTTGTCCTAAACCTTCATGGCTAGTTGAAAGAGATGTCTCTCTGATGAGCAAAACAGGAGGAGGAAGAGGGAGAGTGAGGGAAAAACTGAAGAGGTGAAGGGGCTTTTTGAAGTGGGTCTTCCCATTACTGCCCCAGCCAATTTAGGGCGAGTCACTGCTCACTTCCCAATGTACTGGAGACATTCTGTGAGGTGGTGCTGGGTTGCCAAGGGGCTGTTAGGTGACAGTTGGTGCCAAGAAGTCTAGTAATAACAGTAACTGTTAGTCCATCCTGTAGTCTGCGTGGTTAACCCTGACACTCATGTCTTGATCAAAGAAGCACTCTTCGTCATGTTAACCTTTTATTTCATAGAAGTATTTTGCATCATGTTAACCCTTTATTACATAGACTTCAAAACAAATATAATGTCCACAGAATGAACCTACTTTTACATCATGAGCATTTAGATATTTTGGTTATCCAGTGCCACTTGCAGTGAGTCCAAAGAAGGATTCTAGTGTAAATTGAGGATTTGATCATTTTGACGCAAGGACGTGCAAGGTCTACATGCAAATGCCAGTTCAAGCAGCAACCTTGCCACCAGACGACAACGTGCAAATTTGACAGTTTTGCAAAACCATGGATACGTTTAGTGAAGTGTGATTTTTATCTCCAATGCTATTATTATTAAAATAATCTCCTCCTACAACATCTGTGTCATGATTAGGAGTATAGGCAGCAGAGGAAAATTACCCAGGCTCAGACAGCACAAACTTACAGGAGCAGTTTTAACGATTTATTGGACAGAACAAAAAGACACTTGCAAACAGTTAAGGCTGGTTGGGTAGGTAAATCCTGGTCCGAATGCAAAACACAAGGAACCCTCAGAAACATGAAGTCCCAAGTCACATTCTGTGAAGTGGTGCTGGCTTTCTGAGTGGCGTTGCAAACAGGTAAGACCACAGACACCATTACAAGAACAATGAACAAATGAAGAAGACCAGCATAAATAGACAGGGACTAACGAAGGAATACATAGTGCTAGAAAGCTGAACACTGGGAAACAGGTGAATCTAATCAACACAAGAGGGAAATCTAACAAGAACAAGAAACAAGACCAAATAAGGCAGGGAACGAACAAAGTTGGGCAGAACTTAAATATAAAACAGGAAACAAAGCAGGAAACAAAGCAGGAAACAAAGAACAGCATGGCACGTCAATCTGTGCTTCATGACTACCAAATAGTTAACATTGTTGTGAGAATACAAATTTTTAATACTAGAATATTTGGTTAAGCTTATAGGAAAAGGTTGTATTTACAGAACGGGATCCTTAGTTGCTTTGGTAGGTGATGTAAACTCTAGTCTGCATGAAAGTCACACGTGGTGCACGCCTATCCAAGTGCCCCACATTGTCATGTTTACGTTGAAGTGACAAAGCCCTCTAGCGGCCGTAGGAATCATAATGGGAGCAATGGAGGAAGTCAAGTGATTATGTTGAACAGTGTCAAAGTCCATGCAGGGAGGAGGTCGGGTTGGATGGATGGGTCAACAAAACATCAGAGACATCACGAGACTGGCGTGACGATGATCGTTGTCAAACCCTGAACATATGTTTTTAATTGTAAGGTAGAGTGGGGGGGGGTAGAGTGAGAGAACAGTACACAGTGCAGTTCCACATACAGATGGGTATTAATAGGCATTAAAGAGTGTGTACAGATGGAGAGGGAGAGGAGAAGAGAGGAGCTCAGTGCATCATGGGAAGTCTCCCTGCAGTCTAGGCCTATAGCAGCATAACTAAGGGGAGGCTCAGGGCTCCCCCGAGTCAGCCCTGCTACAAGCTTTATCAAAGAGGAAAGTCTTAAACCTAATCTTAAATGTGAGGAGGGTGTCTGTCTCCCGTACACAGACTGGGAGCTGGTTCCACAGGAGAGGAGCTTGATATTTGTAACCATTTGCAATGGTTTGGAATGCACACACAAGTGATGTCATCCTGTTGATAGAGGCATGAGATCAGAAAATGCTTCTTCTAAGAATCGTTCTAGAGGGCGTGGGCAAAGAACATATTTTTGGCCCTTCCACCAACCCCACCTCCACAATCTCGACACTACGTTCCAGATTGCTACAAATAGGGCACAGAACTTGACCCACTGGCACTGAATGTTGGCACTGGACATAAATCATGAGATACAGATTTGTCCAACATGGACATAATTTTTAAGGGTACTGGGCAGTGCAATCAACATCTATGTCTCTTAACAAGTACTGTGCCATAGCTACTCTTTCCATCCATAGCTACTCTTTTTATTGCACATTTTCAGAACCTGAGTGGAAACACCAGAAATAAAATTAGATTTATGCTGGGCTGGGTGGAAAGTCAAAAATAGAAAGCTTGATAAAAAAAAATTTTATTTTTTATAACACATCTTGACGTTGTGGCACTCTTATTTAAGTGTAGCCAAACAATCACGTCATGCTGCCACACAGTTACATGACTCCACTCTACCATAAGGCCCCAAAAAATACAGAATAAAATAAGAGGTGTCAGGAATGACATACCTCTCTCTATTACCATAGTAGCTGATAGGTGGAAATCAGCAATGAAAGGCCAAGATGTATGAGAGTTACTGGTGCTTGATTAATTATGTCCTCTTCAATGTATTTTCAGAAATGATGGAAACATGCAGATGCTCACATTTTACTTTGCCAACATTTCAGAAATTCAGTTACAACTTTTCCACAATTTAAAGAAAACGAATAATGTAACACAGCCTTTGAAATGTAATTCCCATGCTGATCATAAGCAAATTTTTCATTTTACCCCAGTGCACCAGCTCTGGACTACAGTATTCAAATCATTATGATCAGTGTGAAGTGTATGATTGCAGGACTTGGCAGGTGATGATATCCCATGCAGAGGTTAAGCCTGTGTGCAATGCTAAATGACAGGGCATATATTAATATGAAATCCATCCAATAATCTCTAATTGAGCTCTCCGGTGGGATACTGTACCCAGTCATTTCATGTCCATGAGCAGACCCTCAGTGGCTCTACATGAGAGACCATTTATTTCTCTTTGTGGTCTTGTCTGTACTTGTCGCTCTTTGGATTTCTGTGTGCATCATATGTTCTACAATATGTAATGTTTGTGAAATTACAAATTTACCACTATAGCCCCTACTTCCTTGTTTTATTGTCTCTGTAGCGTGTGTCAAGATCTGTTGTGAGAGTGCTACTTAATGAAGCCATACCTGAATTTATTTGTCGGCGCTTCTGCACAGACTGAGAGAGGACGTACCAATTAATAGAATGTAAGAGGACCCGGTGATTTATAATTAACAAGCATG
This sequence comes from Gadopsis marmoratus, assembly GCA_036023855.1. Classification (NCBI taxonomy): domain Eukaryota; kingdom Metazoa; phylum Chordata; class Actinopteri; order Centrarchiformes; family Percichthyidae; genus Gadopsis; species Gadopsis marmoratus. Next base: position 2,838 of record JAVQJF010025662.1, on the reverse strand, counting down.
CGGGTTATAGTAAACATAACACTCAGTGTAATAGCCCAGGAGAGAGACGGGAAGTGGAGAAAGAACTGAGGAGGGGGAGGAGGAGGAGAAAAAAAAACGTGTGTTGATTTGTCCCTTGGTGGATGAGCGGAGTCCTTGTGGCTGACGGGAGCTGTCTAAAGCGGCTAAATGAATAATCATCTGTGAGTTAGACTGGAGACAAACGCTTAACGAGGATGATGTGAACCTCACTGACATGAGGGGGCTGAGAGAGAGAGCGAGTGACAGAGAGAAAGATGGCAGCAAGCAAACATACTCGGCTCTGAAATGACTGGCACACACATTATAATAGCGATGAAGTTGCTTTACTCAACAGGCCGTAGCCAGCCTCCCATTTAAGGTTGAGTAGTTGTTTGTCAGAATTTCCAAAAGGGCAATGAATCCCCCACTCATTTCCAGTGGTTTGCTGCTGGTGCATGATAGGAACAAAAGAGAAATTGCAGAAAGCAAATGTAACGTTGACACTGACAGTTGAAGAGGGATCTTCTAGCAGCCACAACTTTACCCCAAAACGTTGGCTGATCGGGGGCCTTCACATGGCTCAGAAGTCTAAACTACAATGCCCAAAAACTCAAACCTCACAGCCCTTATCACATGTCATCTCCTTCACTTTACACTGTATATTTTAGCAATAAGCCATGAGAGGCTACACTACAGTGGTTTTAGAACTGTGAAGAGGCTTTGAGATGCAGGGTGAGAAGCGCCGCTGTATCACTGTGGAAAGCTCAGTGTCAAGTGGCTGATTGCTTTTATGAAACGTTTATGAAGGAAGGCAAAAGTTCAACAAGTCCTGCATTTTCTAACAGTAACAATTAAATAATCATAAAATGTGTACCTTCTGGCAAACAACATATTTCTTCAACTAGCAAAATAAAAACCTTTATATAGTGACGCCTGACTCTACAGTGAAATCAAAAGTGCCTTGAAACTTTGTTTATGCTTGGTTAATTAAAACTAAAGACTGAGGGTTAAGTATCCTTCAAAGTGCTTGTTGGATCATCTAACAGCATCTGAAATCCCTTTGCTCGACACCTTTCTGCCGTTAAAATTGGTGGGCTGCATACAATTTTCGTAACCTTCCGAAGCTGACACTCTTAGAATCACAACCACTTTACGTAACGATTGGCCAGGTGTAGGTGGCAGTAAGTGGGTTTAGACGCTTACTTACTTTACCAACCGAACACAACACAATGAATGTCTTCAAGAACAAACCTTCTGAAAGTTTGCTCCCTTACTCAAGTTTGTACAATTCATCAAAACTGCAAATACATTAAAGACACAGAGTTTATGGAGGCAGTGGGATAAAGTCAGCAGGGTGCTATGACGGCAGGCTTTTTGCCATGTCATTGAATATGACCATTCAGAACAGATGTAAAGAGTTTTGTCAGTAAATGTTGATCGATTGTCATCTAAAATTCATTGAAAAAACTGCTAAATGTAATCTAGGCCTCCAAAACACTGTAACTTTTCAACCATTTTTAATATACGACGTGACATCCTGCTAATCAACAAAAAGATCTTACTGAGCTGTGCTTTTATCAGCTGCTCCAACAATAAGATTCAACTTTGGAAACAACTGGAAGGGGAAATTCAGAAATTTCTGCTCCACAAAGTAATTCTCATTTTAATTCATCTCCATGAAATCCTCGTGGTCCATCTAAATTGCTTCTCCCTATCACATCAAACTTTCAAGAACTGTTAAGCCAAAACCAATGACATTGTTATGTCCAATGAATTAAATCACAACAGCTACTGCTTTCGCATATCAACAGATCCACTGCCATGACAGTGGAAAAAACTCTGTCCACTGATGAAAACCATGTGATACAGTTGAGAGCTGTGGATAAAGCAAACAAGTGGACCTTGACTACTTCCAAGGCGAAGAATGATCGTACATGCCTTTTTCCCAGTGCATACATGGATAGACTCCAGCCCCCACTGACACTGAATAGAAATACATCTGTGTAATACAAAGAAAGGACGGCATGGATGGATCGCATTATTGAAATAATATTTTGTTCACTAAGATGTCTATGTTTTTAGTTGTTCTACAATGGCTTTTAAATGGCTCAACCAGTAGGAGATAATAGACAATATAGCCGAAATGAAGACAGCACTGTCCTGCAGGGTTCCCACGGTAACATCCAACCTCTTTTAGTACTGATTGGCCATCTGGTATTGTTTTATGTCACTTCCTATTAAGCTCATTGATCCTCCCTCCCTGTCTGCGGCATGTGGTTGATCATCGTGGATCAGTGTGTGTGCCTGTAATATGAATATGGTATAATGGTATGATTACAGTATATGATGGTCTCTGTCTGCGTGCTCGCTGATGCGGGCCCTCCAGCTACGCTTATGCTAACTGTGGCTGTGATTGGGCTGTTTATGTAAAGGTTGCACTAAAGGAAGAGCAGAGAAGTCCTATTAAGGGAATATATGATGTAATTGGGTAACCGCAAAAGGACAGTGGTGCCGAGGCAACTTCCAGGAACATACAGGCATGTTTGCATATACACAGTGTGACCACATACAGTACATTGTGTTCACAGAAACACACTGTATGATAACACACACACACAGACCAAGCCAAGCGACCAATGCTTCATCAATATCATCTATAAGTGATAACATGACTGATGGAGGAGTCTCTTCATCAGAACTTGACTTAAGTTAACACTTTTGTCAGGACCCGGTGTTGTTGGAGGAGTGGAAGGACCCAATTGCAGACAGCCAGTATGTAACACGGGTTTTTAATGAAGGAATAAATGAGTCGCAGAATATCCAAACATGTAACTAACA
>JAVQJF010025659.1:0-10320 GCA_036023855.1 Gadopsis marmoratus | reverse complement strand
CCCCCCCCCACCCCCCCCCCCCCCCCCCCCCCCCCCCCCCGGGGGGGCGAGTCGCCGTTGTGTCTCGGTAGTTCCCTAAAAAATAAACAGGGAGCTAGGGGCTGGAACTATATTTTTTATTTACTATGATTATTATTTCATTTCTTCCCCCAGTTCTGTCATTGTTTGCTTTTGCTGACTCATTCAAGATAAACGACGCACTGTCCCCCTTCTGATTCATCCCTCTGTCCTTCCCTCCCTCCCCTCCTCCCTCACTGTCTGCTTATTATGTTCCACCCTCGCCACCTTCTCCACTCCTTTCTCTTCCACCCTCGTTGCTCCCTCCTCTAACTCTTTTTCTTTTCCTCTCCTCTCTTCCTTTGTGCAACCCAAATGTTTTGTATGTGGTTATCAAACAATGCCAGACTCAAAAGCTGTTTATAAATAACATTAAACAGAAAGTGTCCTCAAATGGCTGAGGTGGTCTGTGTTCGGTTGCCTCCCTTTTCTTAGTGCATATGCACTTCTGTCTGTGCGTGCAGGTGTGTGCGTGGCTAATAGACAGTCCTCCAAAATGAGCCCTGAGGCTGAATGATAAGGCAATGAAATGAAAGAAAAATTGTTAAAAAAGGTAAAAAAGGTAATGAAATAAGTACACACATTCATCTACTGCTGGGAGAGAAACACACCCACATTTAACCAGGGTATATTTTGGTCTCCTACATGTCCTAGTTTCACTCAAACACTCGGCAGCCTCGTATAAAATATGCATCAGAATGACTGTAAGCACACACACGGCAACTCACAAATGCACACAGCCGTCGAGCCGGATTAGGCGTGAGGGTGCGAGGGAGGTGTCATGTGTCAGGTCAAGGTGGGGTCAAACAGAACGCTGGCGTGTGCTACGTCTACTTTGATTGTTTGCACAGCGTTCACATTTATGCATGTGCGCTTGCTGTGTTTACCGAACTGTTCTACATCTGTGTGCGTTTGTGTACTGTATGTGTGCGTGTCCACTGGTGTACTAAGTATGCACACTGTCACGGCAGATCCAGCCTGACAGCCGGGTAGGGCAGGGGGGTGGGGGGTGGGAGAGGTGTGCCTCTGAGAGACAGTATCACTGCTCTGTTTGTAAAACAAAGCTGACAATTGGGAGAGAGAATGAGCAAAGAACAAGGATTTAAAGGCAGAGGGGTGGAGATGTCTGCGGACGAAATCTGTGAAGTAGTTATCAGTACCAAACAGACCAGCAGCCGGGGGAGAGGAAGTGGGCACAACACGGGTGGCTGCAGCATCAGCTCCACGATTGTGTTCGGTTGATCACTGCATGTGTCCCCAGTCATGCCTGGACTGCAGTTTACATGTGTCTGTCCATGTAGAGACAACTACATGTGATGAAGAGCAGCATTTAAATTAGAGCACAGAGCTGCTGTCTCACTGAGTTCAGGAGAAATATGAAATATGCAGCAGATTCTGGAACAGAAGTCGCACAGGTAAAGGAACATTAATTATGAAGGGACTTGAAATAAATGTATATATGTGTGAGAACAACAAAGAATGACCAGTGAGGGAGGAAAAGCAGCATTAAAGATAGGCCTACGACAATAAAGAGAATGATTAAGCAAGGGAGGATCTCATGAAGGAGCGATAAAAGGAGAATGATGGCAGAAAGTTAGTAAGAAAGAATACATGAAGAAGTAAGTTTGGAAAAGGACAAAAGGGATAAGATAACAAGTGAGGAAGAAAGGAAAAATACAGGGCAAAATATTGAGGTAAGAAAGGATGAAGGGAATAAAGGAAGGGAACAACTCATGATAAATGACAAGGAAAGAGAGATGAAAGGAATGAAAAAGGTGATAGGAGGCAAAAGAAATCAGAATATAAAATATTCTGATAAGGACGATGAGAGGAACATGAGAAGATAAGGAAGGAAGGAATTAAGGGAGAAAACAAGGTAGTGAGGAAAGAGTTGTGGAAAGAGTGACGCCCAGGGAAAGAGGGAAATCATCCATAGAGACGCATGTATACAGGCTTCATGATCAAACAAAAGACCAGCTCATCCACTAGTTCATTCCCTAAGCTGAGGATCTGAAATAGCCGCATGTGAATATTTATATATGCCTACGTTCCCTTCCAAAGGCAAAGAGGCCAAGCAAAATTGATTTCTCTGTGTGAATCCCTGAAGAGTTTAGACTCAGCAAAAGAAAAGCTGAAAAAGAGCAAGGGAGAGTGATAAAAAAGAGAAAGCGCTGCTAGAAAGAACAGTAGGAGATTTTGTGAAACAAGTGGAAATGCAAGACACCTTCAGTGAAGTGCAAATGTATGATGTCACCACCAAACTGATGCGCACACCATATGTCGTGCGTTAAAGAAGAGTGCAAGCAGAACATTCCCAGTAGGTGATTTGATTTTCGCTCCCATTGCCATCCGAGCGCACGGCATCTGTCACGCACCGGCTCACATGCCTTACAGTAGGCTACCTTCCTGCAAGCACCATTTAACACCCGCCATCTTTTTGCTACCATAACTCCATCTGGCTACATTACACTCATTACAGGCAGCTATCTGATTCTAATTAGGAAGAAGGTCAAAGTGTGGAACTGCGATGGAGCCGACGAGGACGTGCAGCCACGAAGCCACAGGCCTATACCCTGCTCTGTCTGACTTCTGCAATCTGTCGGAAAAACGTAATGCCCGTCTTTTTCAAGTCAAAGCTTTCACCGCATTCACTCACACTTTTACATTTATTGACATCTTCTTGTATTCCATCTTAGTCATATTCAATATGTCTACATATTCACTTGAAAATTCAACTATCACAGCTTTAAAGGGTAACTAATGTTCATGTGCAAAAGGGGGAACAGTCGGCCACAGCTGGAGACATTTTCAACCTTTTAGCAGCAGAGTCTTACCAAGGAAATATGAGAAATGACATTTGAATATGCAGCTGCCATCTTCATCATCTGTTGTGTACGCATGGTGAATCAAATATGTGTCCGTGTGTTTTCGTTGGTTTATAGTCTTGCTGCAGCTTTATTAAATGTTTCATCATCCTGGATCAATGTTTTCAATAAGTGCAATAAGTGAAGTCTCTGTATCTGCAGTTGTGTTGTCTCAGAAACCATATTTGTGTTTTTAACTACATTTTAATTGCACTGTTCCCTCAACCAAACAATCTCGAAACAGATGTCTAACTGACTTCAAACACATCCGAGGGGAAGCCACAGCATTATTGTCACCATGCTGGTTCCTCTCAGAGCTGAACAGCACTGACGAACCATGATTGGACAGCGATGGAGCTTAGAAAGTATTTGTGGGCCTAAATAATAAATGATGTGCAGTTTTGGACCAAACAAACCTTATCAAGAGTCTACAGCCACAATCAAAGTTGTTACAATTCATCCTAAGGGGGACCTAAATGTCTTTACAACATGTAATGGGCAATTTCACTCAACAAGTCATGGTGGCGCTAAAAGAAGTTAGGTGATCACCAACATCAGCATGATTCATCCTCTGGGCAGCATGAATGTCTGTACAAACTGCCGTGGCAATCGATCAAATAGTTGTTGAGATACTTCAGTCTGGATCAAAGTGGTGGACCGACGTTGCCATCCCTAGCATCACGCCACCAGCCTGGCAAAATAAAGTATGTCAATGGAGGTCAATGGTTGTAAATTGTGTGGGGAAATGTTTAACTGTGACAACACCTTTTGGCTCACATAATGGAAGCAACTGCGTGTGAACATCCTGTTATATCTCACAGCTTTGCCCCCCACCCTGGCTGTCCACAAGGGACTGTGCGTGCTTAACTGGTTGCTTGAACAATGACCTTTGTGCAACTGTTTGCTGCCTCACCACAAAGGTGTGTTCAGTTGGTTTGGCCTAGACCTCTACAGAAAATGCTGGACACTCCTTCATAATGCGTACCAAGATCTCAAATCAGGTCGGACACCAGGCTAGCATTTGTGTAAAAGGGTTGTCATGTGTCCAGTGACCCGTGAAGACAACCCACCTCCAAGGTCAACGTGTGAAAAGAAAAGCATCATCATGGCAAGAATCCCCATAGCTGTAGAGTGCTATTCAATGTGATGCCATATACTCTAAGCTCCTCCCACCGAAAAACCTTCCCTGAGAAGTATGAAAAAGACTTTTTCTGTATTTTCTTCTTACTTTTTTCTAAAAAAAGAAAGTTAGGAACATCACCCAGAGCTCCCCCACTAATGGGGTCCTATCTATTATTTCTGAGTGCTCTGCTGTGCTGGGTGGTTTGAAATCATTCCTAGAGGAGACAGCATCTCACTTTTAGTCTACTACTTGTCATCTAGATGCTGCCCCAACTTATAAGTCCTTCTATATTATTAATTATTTGCAGCTTTTGGACAGCAAGTCATTCTCTTTTTAGTTTTTAAGATTCTTAACTTCAGCCCCTGCATTGACACAAAGCGTGTCTTGTGCCACCTTCTGAGCTCACATTCCCGGAATGTGCAGGGCAACTTTCACATTCACGGTCCAACTGGACTTGATTTAAGACTGCCGAGTCAGTATTGTAATGTATATAGTACAGTAATGTGAGATAGCAGTACTGTCAGGGATTTTTTTGATTGTTGTTTTTTATTTTGGACAGCTATGTGTTAGTTTTGTTACAAAAGCAGATACATTCAAATGTGTTCTGAAATGTTGTATGAAATGACACAAAAAGGCCTATTTGAATGCCTCTGGATGGGTAGGACTATTAATAATTAGAGCTGAACTATTCTTTTTAAACTGGTGCTGAACGCATTACAAGACAGACACAGACAGACAGGCAGGCAGACAGACAGACAGACAGACGTCATGTGACTACAGATGATCTACAGAGTTGATATTTGACGTCTACGCTCTCTACGATCTCATCAATCTCCACCAAGCTCAGCTCAGCAGAGATCGCACAGTGATGATAAACTTCCTCCAAAACCACATCAGATACAGAGGTCAACGCCATGTGGTGTGGTCATTTCCTCAAAAGAGCAAATCCACCCAGTGCAGGGAATATATGATTTAGTGCACCGATATGGATTAATCTAAACCCAGCAATCCATCTGATTTGCAGCAGCTGGCTAAGACACATCCACTGCACATACAGTAATTATTCACTTACCAGCATATTAAAAATCACAAATTCATGGCTTGGATCAGACAATGATAAGGAGCGGATAACCATCTGTACATGGAAAGAAGCTTAAGGTTGACAATGACTACAGCTGTAGCAGCAGCACAAACCATAAAACAGGAGCAGTTATTATTAGGGGGGGGGTGAAAGGAAAACAACATTCAAGACTCAGGAGAGGAAGTTTAAAATGGTTAAGATAGTCAAGTACCTCAAATTTGTACTTGGGTACAAGAATTTAGTTACACTCCACCACTGTTACTCAAGTGACATCTAACTGAATGTGAGCTAAATTAGCAAAAATAAATGAAAACAAACAATTCATCAGAAAACTAGTTAAAGTTAGTCAGAAGTTGACTTTTATCCAAATGACTGGATTAAAAATAAACTTGTGACCACAACAACATGCAACACTATATATATTTATACAGTATAGTTTTGTGTGACATATAGTTGTGTATAATAAATACTATGTAGGCCACCAGGACTTATGTTCGTAGAAAATAACTGCAAATTGTTGCAGTGCTGGTCAGCTAAATTACAATTAGATATTTTCCCCAAACCGTTCAGTACTACCTGAACCGGCAGGCAGACTTCATTCTATATAAAGAAACTGTCCCAGTGCAGCAGCTTCAGCACACTGAGAACAGTAGAGAGGGGGAGATAGTGATCTGGTTGCAGAAGACACCAAATGGCCAACAAGATCCCATTACACTGAGGCTACTCCTCTGGAAGATATGAGTTATTATGAATCTGTAGTCAGCAGACACCAGGAGATGTTCAGTTTTAAACCTCTTAGTCCTGAGTGCAAGGTTTCATACTGTACCAAACCACTGTGATCACTTCTATCATAAACTTTGTGGACCATGCTAATATTGCACGTCTGATACATGGGCACATACTAACGGAGATTCGTAGATAATACAGAGAGAATGGGCAGCATGAGAATGGGATAAACAGAATGAGAATAGAAGTTTACATCCCCAGCCAGTGTAGCAGCTCTGGCACAGCTGTTAGCGGTGGAGAGTTGTGAGTATCTCAAAGTGCAGCGGGCCAATGTACAATAGGGCCAATCAGGCGTCAGAGCACACAATACTGAGACTGTCCTTCTTAAAGTCGAGAATGACTTTCGTCTGGCCACGGACGGTGGATGATATTCAGCTGTAATCCTCTTAGCCCAGAGTGCAGGTCTCAACTCTGCACTGCACCGTGTTGATCGGCTGCTCCAGAAACTGGCTGCAAGGCTACTTACACAACTTCTCTCCTCTTGATCAAAAGTCAAACATTTTGTGCCTTACGTAAGTCACATGTGGTCAAGAGTACATTTTGGGTGAAAACATGTTTTTGTGCATCATACATTTAGTTCAGTGTCTGTGGCATTTGAAGCAGGGATTTCACATCGCACACTGTAGTCTAGTGTGTGACTGAGCTCAGACTGACATGGTTATATTTAATCTGCTTTCAATCAGTAGAGTGCCAGAGCACGGAGACCATTAGGAGACCTACCTACCTTTCTAAGATGAGTGACACTTTTAATCTCAACGAGACTGCCTGATTAAATAAATATTATATATAATACCGGTGTGCCTGCACAGATGTCTGAGCAGGAAACAAAGAAATTATTATTTCAGAAAAATGGTTAAATCTGAATTTTCTATCATTAGTTAAAGAGTATGCAGTGCACTTTATATGTAATATAACACTGGTGAGAAATATGTGTGGTGTTGTAGCATGAGGAGTGTAAGGCTTGTGGCTGGGCATTGTCTCGTTGAGAGGGAGAAAATGGAGCAGTCCTCAGGAGTAGTGGTTGATATTCTCAGGAATGCTTTCAATTACGGTCTTCTCTGTTACCCTTATTAATTAAAGCCCAAGCATTTGGAAAATAGAGAGAGAGAGAGAGAGAGAACAATTACTTAGGTGTAGGCGGCTTGTGCCTTGAGCCTTTTGCGTGTGTGAGTGCACATTTTTATCGCAGTCAAAACAGTCGGGGTGAGGCAGGAAGCAGGGCGAGAGCAGGGCTCTAATAAAATAAAGGCGAGAAAAGAGATCCTTGTCATTCTCATCCTTATCTTCTTCTCCTCTTCATAACCTCAACCTGTTTATCTGACTTCTGTTGCAGATTCCCTGATCCATCATGGTTTAATCTGTATTTTTATCAGCTCGCCTAAGCCTTGTGTGTTTCAAACACCTCAAACCGTCCGTGCGTGTGTGCGTGTGTGCGTGCGTGCGTGCGTGCGTGCGTGCGTGCGTGCGTGCGTGGCAGGGGGCTGGTTACAACAAAGAATGCAGCGCGTCCTTAAAGACCGGGGCTGTTCAATCTTCAAGGCAGGAATACTACAGACATGTTGCCATGGCATTTATTGACAAATGCTTTTCACGGTATTTATCATCACTACAGATAAGAATTTTGTTTGGCGGGCAGCTTACTTGTAAACCAGCAGAAAAGTAGTGGATGTGAGAAAGCACAACATAACTAACCAGAGAATCACTGGCTCCAACACACACACACACACAGACTATCTCCACAATATTTCATGTATACAACCAACTCTGTGTGCAACATCTGTAGTCATTAGTGATGCTTCTCTTCTATTTTTTATTCCTTTATTCAAGCAGGTTAAAGTTTCACTGAGGTTAAAATCTTTTTCAAGAGAGCAGCATAAAACAAACAGGGTAAACATGAAATTTGATGCAGACAACATAAAGAAGCCATTAAACACAAGCCCCACACTACACAATAGGGCACCGTTAGGTGAAGACAGTTCTTAAAAACTGACCTGATACCATCCAGAGTAATCACCTCAGATGAACTCAGGTCCTTCTGTGCATTGTTCCAGGTTGAGGGAGTGGCATATTTAACCCCTCAAACCTCACTGACCTGCCGGTTGGTCATTACAAACCCACAGAACATGATTTAAAATAGGATGAATGGACATCCCAAAGTTTCCAAAGATACCAAATATGTCAAATTGAGAGGAATTACCATAAAATGATGCACATCTAGCAGACTTTCATTTAATGGAAATAGTCTACATGGAGTTTGAATATTTCAAGTGTAGACGTTATACAGCTTAGTTGGAACAAGCCAATACTGCATATATTATAGGTGAAATGTCAGGAAAAAAGCATCAGATGTTTGTATGTTTACTGTTGCCAAGACAATAAGACGGACAAATCATGACCTCTTCCAGGAGCAAAGGTGAACTGTGGACATAGCATTACTTCCTCATTGACATTTTGTCACGTCTGAGGGTGTAGGCAGTGGAGAGAGGGGCCCAAATGCAGACAGCATAGCGAGTTAAGGGGTTTCATTAAAAGAGCAACACAAAGACACTTACGACTCACAGTGTAACAATGAACCAAGAAGAGACACAGAACAGAAACTGAACCGGTGTAAGTAGACAAGACACTAACGAGGGCACACAGGACAGGTGGACACTGGGAGCAGGTGAAACCAATCTACAATCAGGGACACGAAAGGGCAAAGGTCAGACAGGACACCGACTCCAAACAGGTGAACACTGAACTAAGCTGTCAAACACAAGACCAGAAGTACACAGGACGAGTAACATAAAGCAGGAAACACAAACATTTGCCACCGTTTACACCGCGTTTCCCCACAATTACTGTTTTACTTCTACCATGACCAAGTCATTTTTTTTTTGGCCTACACTCAAACCAAGCATATGAATGTCTTTTATTAGACCATTTTCGTTGGTTCTGTACGTCAGAGCAGATATAAAACATAGAAATGCCCTCACAAACGTCATGTAAAAAAACTCTTCGGTACTGTATGATTTCTAGCTCATCAGCTATCTCCTGAATATCCCAGTAAGTCCATTTGTGTTCATTCACAAGGGACCAAAAGAGCCCTCAAAACTACATGCCTGTATAATAGAAAATGTAGTCTGTCGTACAAGAAAAATTACATAATAACAAAAGTAACATCCCAACTACAAAGACATAGATATAGATACTGATAAATTGTTTTGTTGTCCGTTTGAGTATTTAATTTTAGGAAGTGCTTAGTGTCTCCAGCCAAGGAGTATAATCCTTCTAGCAGATAAGGAGGTAAACGCTTTAACCACTTGAGCTTTGACTTTAATTGAGCAAGCTTCTGACATAAATCAAACTATGTCACACTGGGAAGATTGTCGGGAGAGATTGTTCAACAGTCATATTATTCTTGAGCATGGAAGTTCATCCGTGACCTTTGCATGAATCTTCGTGTCAGTTAATTTGAAGGACTTGTTGAACTCTAATAACACAAAGAGATGACAACACTGGCAGAATAATGGGTTAACTGTACCCAGTACCAATGGGTTTGTTTTGATCCCGTGTTGGACACAAATGCATTGTTAGTTGCACTAAACATACAGTATAAGCCTATACCATACAGAGAACAGTATAACCATTAGAAGCCATACCATATTTTAGTTTAATAACAGCAATATAAAAAGTAGCACCGACACTGGGTGAAAGAAACCATTGTCGTGAGTGGTTTCCTACGGGTTTTCGGTAAAGTATTGTGTTGCCGCTAAATTGACCTAAAATTTTTAACATCATGACAGAACAGGCCATATTGGTTTAGAAACAAACTTTGGGATATTAGTTACACACAATCAGGTTGTCTTTGATTAATCATTCAAGGTCTCATAATGAAGCTGAACCTGAATTCACCCTGAGTTCAAACCGGCATATTATCAGAAGCAGAACCTGCAGGAAGTCCATTGTAGTGCTCCCCTGTGTTCTGGCTCCTAAAACATAGGCATAACCGTGCTTGCACGAGTTTGAATGTGGGTCATGCACAGCTGTCATAACATGCCTCGACTTTCTTTATTGCGTGCGAAAGACGGACTATATTCTAAAGAATAAATTCTCCAGAAATGAAGGGAATCTCGCGGGTTCATGTTAAACACAACGAAGCTGTGAATTGCTCATACTCTCTGCTAAAAACTCCCCCGAAGAAAGCGATTCAATACTCATCGTCACTCACTGTTTCTCTCTACAGCTTTTCACCTTCTCCCCTATCCGAGAGCCCATTAATATCTAAAGAAAAGGGATGGAATTGAAATCTTTTTTGTGTTTGTTTTTACAGGACAGTGAAGCTGTCAGCAGATTATGTGGGAGGACAGCGAGTTGACAAGATTTGTCAGTTTTCACTCTCTTCTTCCCTCCCTCCTGCGCACGCACGC
>JAVQJF010025641.1:0-16568 GCA_036023855.1 Gadopsis marmoratus | reverse complement strand
AGCCAGAGCCTTCAGCTACCAAGCTCCTCTCCTGTGGAACCAGCTTCCAGTCTGTGTTCAGGAGACAGACCCCCTCCTCACATTTAAGAGCAGGCTGAAGACTTTCCTCTGTGATAAAGTTTATATCAGGGCTGACTAACTAACTCGACTGGTTAGTGGTTACTAACTCGACTGCTTTCCTTTCCTGTAGTTTTGTGCTTTCACTCCTCTCTCGCTCTCTCAAACTAAGTGAAAGGTTTTCTTCCATTTGGACATTGATTTTTGGTTTCAATGGGTTCAATACCTTGAACAGAGCAAATATAGATTATTCTTCTAAGCTCATCACACCAGAAAAGCAAAGTAAAAGGAATAAGACGTTAAGCTGACGCAGAGCTACTCTCCAGAGATTGAAAATGCAGTCAGAGTTGTTCCACAACACATTACATGCTCCTTGTTTATTGTACTGAAGTTGCCTACTTTTCTTTGCTGACAGTTCTGCAAGGGAGGGGCACCTGAGAGAATAGCCACTGAGTGCAAGTACCAATAGCAAAATAGTGATCCAAACCCACTTTGCAAGTTTTCTTTTAGAGCCTCTTCAGTATCTTCCTCACTGGGACCCAAAACAAAGAATGAGGGAATATTGTTAGTCCTGAGAAAGAAAACCATCATACAGTACAAATCTGATTCATGCTTGTATATTTGCATTTACTTTTGTATCATTTCAGAAAGTGAGAGGGCGGTGGCATCATTCCCCTCCAGACTGTCGGTGTCTTTGGCACGTTGGGCCGCCACAGACTTAACCTCCTCCTCTTGTTCCCTGTAACGTGAACACACACAACCTGGCATGTTCACTTTTCTAGTCAAACCATTGGAGAAAGTAGTAGTTAGAAGGAAAAACTAGTTCTTGAACGTGTGTTACTCTCAGCTATGGAATCATCTCAACTCCTGTTGATCAGTTGGTCCAGTTCCAACACGAAACAGATTCAGCAGAGTCTGAAATCCTTCCCTGGTTCATTTCTTCACATGACAATTCAATCAATATGATTTTGCACCGTTACACAGTAATTTACATGTCTATATTATGTTGACATTGTAGTAATGTTTGCGGGCACTGTATAGTGCAGACATTTAGCACAATGAATTGGGATCAAATCCATTGTGGATTCAGACACAAACCAAGACTCAAAGGTAAATGGCATTTTACTAACAAAAAACTTATCAAATTGGTGAAATTCTATCAATAATCTTATCTCACCTAAAGCTAATAATCTGAAACTAACCACTGCAGCCTTCACTGAACGTTTGGTCAAGTGTATGTGAGGAAATCTTGACTGACAATGTGACCTTCACTCACAGGACACATCTTTGCATAGTTAGGGAATGAATGTAGTGTTCTGCAGGATTAAAAGGTGCACCTCCTTTATATAATCCTTTTGTGGTGGGAATGTGTTTCTCTGTCTGGTCTGTTCAATCAAATGTATGCATTTTAAGATATTTCAATAACATGAAAAATGTCCTGATGTTTTAGAGAAGATCTGTTTAAACATATTTTTAACTGTATTTTAGTCCTCCACACAACCAAAGCTTGTCGTTTCCTCCTGCAGGAAGACACTAATCTCCACAGTTTAAGGATAGAGGGTGTCATACAGGTGACAGATTGTAAAATCCCTACGAGGCAAATTTGCAATCTGTGAGTTTGGGCTATCTTGTTTTTGACTTGACACTTGACTTGAAAAGAACCGTTTAAAAACTTCTATTGATTGAAAGTGAGGAGAAATAATGACACAAAAGACTGCTTGCACAAAGAGTGCTAATTTCAAATTCCATTTTGGCTCAAATTCCAATTCTGAAGCCCTGAAACCAGGATGGAGTCACATTGCAAACACAGTCTCACAAGCAAAGATACACGAGAATCACACAGCATGACACCATGATAACACGACGCTGACCTGAAGCTGATAAGGTCTGTGTAGATGAGGGGGGGCAGGAAGAAGGTGACAACCAGCTTCCAGACCTCAGTGCTCCTCTCCATGTCGCCCCACCAAATCTGAGACAGCAGAGACTACAGCAGAGAGCAGCACTGTCACTACAGCCGCATTCATTTACAACATCTGCAATAATATTAATGTGTCATACCCAACCTTGGTATTTAAAAACTTTGGACATGTTCAATGAACCACTCAAGAACCATTCAAGAATTGAATTTGTAAGGCAAATTTTGGAACTGAACGCAAAGGTTAGAAATCACATGTGATTATAATAATATTTTTAACATGTAATTAAGGGATGTAGTTCGGGTTGTCCTTTAATCCCAGGGTTGGTGGTTCGATCCCGGCTCCTCCTGTCCACATTGGTGTGTGAATGTGTGTATGAATGAGACCAATCTGTAAAAGCGCTTTGGGAACCATTAAGGTTGAGAGGTGCTATATGTGAAGTCCATTTAAGTTTCATTTTGAATTTGGTTTTCCTAAGTCAAACTCAGTAAGACAATAATGTTGCTGTACTTCAACTACCTGTTAACTGTACTACAAATATGATTAATCAACTTTAGGTCTCAGCCAAGAAAGGTAAACGGACTCATACTTACACAGCACTTTTCAGCCATTGAAACGGCTCCCAAAGTGCTGTAACAGTAGTCTAATTCACCCATTCACACACCAATGGGACCCTGCTGCCATGCTGCCTCCACCGGGGGTTCAGCATCTTGCCCAGGACACGTGGACAGGAGGAGCTGGGATCGAACCACCAACCCTGGGGTTAAAGGACGACCGCACTACCCTCTGAGATTCTGTTTTCTCAGTTTGATTCTTGAGGTCGATCTCTCTTGGGCATCATATTCGAGCCTGGCAGTTTCAGCAGTCTTTTAAATCCTACTGTTGGCAGGACGGCACCTCTACCTGAACACCATCGTGGCTGAAGAAGAGGCGGGCGTCGGCTGCAGTGGCCATCTGTAGGCATGTAGCCCCGCCCCACACTGCAGACTTCCTTATGAGGAGAATGAAGGAGCGTCTCTCGCTGTTCTGGTAACACTCACTGAATACATCTGAACACACACAGAATTATATGGTTTTTTTCTCCTTCATCGTGACTAAAAGTTGCTTTTCTAGGCTTCAAGACAACAGGGCTCCAGCTTTTTTTCTCCCAAGCATTTTTTAGGGAATTTATTGCAAACAGTACAGACACGACAGGACAACAGGCAGAGAGAGCTACAACAAAGGTCTTGCCAGACTCAAACTGGGGACCTTTTCTTCCAACAACCTTAAGCCATGGGAATCATAGCTAAATGATTGGAGAGTTACTGGGGCAACGAGCAGCTGTGGTCTGACTCACCGTGTGCCAGGTTCTCAAACATCTGCGCTAGTTCCTTCATGGCCAGCTGGTTCTCAGTCTCACTCTCGAGCTTAGAAAGCTCTCTCAGCATCTTACAGCCACTCAGAGCGCTCAGCACGGACTCCCCTGCCTGACAAGCAAACACAGGGTGCCAATAACGCCAGTTCAAATAAAACCAATTTGATGGCGACTTTGAAAAATGGCCGCTTTGTGAACCTCAGTGAAGTCAGCGTGTTTCTCACCGCAGGCCAAACTGTGTAGATGTTGTCAGTGTCATTTGAATGCATCCAATTTCTAAACACTTCAACTCTGAAAGAACATGTCTTCAATGAGGTTGTAGAAGTCATGTGAGTCTCACCATCTCCCAGAAGTAAAGAGCCATTTTTTTGCGGTTCTGCAGGACGGCCCAGATGAAAAGGGCTGCCCAGGGTGAGAGGCAGCGGTCCTCCCGGTACGAACAGTCGTCCGACATCATCTTATTGACTTTCTGAATGTAAGACAAGACACGGGACGTACCAGTGAGGGATTCAGATCTGAACGAAGATGATCTGTCTTACTATTATTACATTATCGAATTAAAATTGTGCCAGTGTCTGGTGTATGGTGGCCCTGAACAAACGCATTATCATAAAACAAAAATCCCCAAAGCATGACTTCATATATAAGGGGCGATGCAAACATCTGAAAGGTGTACCTAAAAGAGTTCTCCATTGATTTAGCGTTGCACTAAACACTGTTGGACTAACAATAGACAGTAAAAAAAAAAGGATCGAAATTGATTCAGCCCAACCAGATATTTCATGCTTTTAATTCTATACATTCTTCCTCCCTGTCAAAACCTGGCGCACCGTCGCCCTCAACATGCCGAGATGAGCAGCAGGCTGCAGGTAAGCTCACTTCTTTCTAACGCCACGCACACATTTATTTCACTGTCAAACTACAAAAGCCACAAAAGGCTTTATGCAGCCTTTTATTCCCATATGCAGTAGTATTCCCCAACGACCTTTAGAGAGACTTTGATGGTTAAAATTGTAGACTCACTGACCTTGAGAGTCTTCCTGGTGCTTTCCCTGTAGTTAAGGCTCAGGATTCCATAGTAGAACGGTTCACAGACATCACCCAACAGGTCCCACAGCAGGCGGGACACCTGCAGCATCACCGGACACGTCACTACTACTGCATGCAGAAGATGCTGCCATGTCATGACACTTGATATAAAGCAGATGAACAAACTCGCTTACATAGTTAAAAAGAAAGCTTTTGACTTTTACAACATATGGGAGATGTTTCTGGAATTTGTTAAACAGGGTGGCACTGAAGAGAAGTTATGGTGAGAAGTGTGTGCTATGTTGTTTTCTGCTTACACCTGTACTTATATTTGTTTTATTTATTTTACTTTATTTATGTGTACTAATAATGTTGTCAAGTGTAGTTTATGTTGCTGTTCTATTTCCTGCCATGGGGTTGTTTTGGGGGATGGGGGGGGGGGGTTCAGTGTGTTGATTGCAGATGCAAACAGTATTGAGCCTGACTTTGTTCATTCATACATTCAGTGTCTTCTAAAATCACTCTAGCAACTTTGTTTCTTCAAAAGTGACAAGCGAAGAGTTGAAAACCGCCCAACTGCAGTTTCAGACCTTCACAGTCAGCAGATCTCAACTCAACTCGACTCCTATGGGAGATTTAGGAACAGCATCAAAACACCAATATGTTTTGGAAAGATGCTGTTCATCCGTCCAGTAGTGTTCCACACACTGAAGCTTTCTCTGGAAGCCTGAGGTGGAACAACAGGACACTTACGGCTCTATTTTTGTGGTGGACATGTGGCACCCTGATAGTTTGGAATTTTATTTTAATAGTGCATGAAATGCTTCTCCTGCTGTTGACTGAATCCCTGAAGCCATATGAAGGCCGCAGGACACATGAGAAATGTGTGCACGTGCCAGCAAACAAGAGCCGTCCGCTGTGTTTCCCTTCACTAAGTCACGTGCAACTGACATCAGCTAACAGAGGAGCCGCACACATTAGACTGCTCGGTCATTACATCCATACTCGTCTGTTCATGTAGGAGGCATCAGATTTCCTTGGCTCATTATTGGCACAATCAAAATAACATCACCACAATCATTCACCCACCCATTGTACACCATTAACAGTATAAAGTCACTTTTATAATTATCCATCTTAAAAGGTCCCATTTTGCTACCACTTCCCAGTCCTCCCATCCTCTTCCTCACCTCATACAGGTTGAGCTCCATTGCTGATGCGGGTCCATGTAGTGCACTCTGGGGACTCTTCCGATGTGTCCTCTCCTCTTTCATAGATCCACCCAGCTTGTGCAGGGATCCAGCCAGACTCTGCCTCTCACTCAGACGCCTCTGAAGCAGAAGGTAGGCCAGTGAGCTGTCCGACAGGGAGCGGTACAAGCTTTCCAAGCGGCCGTACGTCAGGTAATCCAGGATATTCAGACCGTTCTCACAGAAGAGACGCACAAACTGGGGCTTGTCGTTGATCAGTGCATCCGTCATGGAGTCTTCAAGGTCGTCATACTGAAAACATATCAGCATAATGTGGCTGAAGCATGCTGGAATCCATTTCTAATCACTTTCTGTAGCATAGCCCTTGGGTTTTGGACTTTTGCAATGAGTGAAACAAAAAACTCATGGCTCTGCCAAACCATGATGGTCTGTGCCCTTAAATAAGCTGTGTCACCGTGCTAACTGATCAACATGTGTGGTTATGCAGGTGGCCAAAAAGAAAGCCTATTTCACTTCCATATGTTAGTAACTCCTGTGTAACATCTGGAGTTCTTTGAATTTCTATTATTGGGAGCACACCACTGATTTTGCACGTCAAAGTCTTGAGGAGTTCTTGGGGAGTTTGAAAGCTGTGAGTATTTACCAGGCGGGAAGCATCTAATGAAGGATGCTCTGCAGTTGGATTATGAGAAGAAGAGGATCCAGTGGTTTTGGAGCTCGACCCACACCAGGGACTAAAAGTTCACGGTATCTCGACCTCTGCTGCATCACTTCTTTTATACCTTTCTCGGATGAGTCTTCAGATCTTATGGAAGTGCAATGCTGAATTGCTTGAGTACATTTATACTTAAAAATACACTTGGCATGTCTTTGAAAACGGATTGCCCTGAAATTAACTGAGCAGAGTCGTGCTCATCTGCAGATATACCCTTTGATATTAATGACTCATGAGCTCATCAATGCCGTCATGTTGTCAAACTCCCCCATGGGCCAAATCCGGCCCATCACCTCATATTATGTGGCCCACGAGAGCATGCAAAGAATATAATTTGTGTAATACAATTCTTTGCTGTGTTATGGAAGTACGGTGTCCATAAACTACACGCGCAAGAATGCATCGTGATTTTGTTATCCGCGCAATAGGCATCTAGCCGCTAAATGTCAGTATACGCTAGAAGTGTAATATAGTGAAGCTCTAAAGCTGGATGCGATGTAGCCCAGTGCCATTTGAAATCCATTTGAGCATTATGACGTGTACAGCTGAACGTTGTTTTGCTGTGTGGTAGCAGCCCTCGCTAGCATTGCAGTTGTTGTTGTAAGTCGACTTATAGTCTGGCTGATCTTTCCCCAGGAATTAAGAGTGTCATTGCTCTTCCTACAGGCTGCTCCACCGCCCCACCCTCCCGACGCGATCAGCCTTTTGGTACTTGAATTAACTAACATCTAATGTTGTGTCTGACTGAAAAACGTCTGCATTGTGAGGAGTAATGCAGATAAAGACAATACATAAATACACTCATACATCCCAGTACACAACATTATTATGTCCCAAATCCTTGTTGATGCCAGGTGTATAGCTACTATATAGATTTATCCCATTTGTCACTCAGTATGACTCTGACCTTCCACTGAATGTTTCCATTGAAAAGCTCCGTCTTGGCGATGTCCACCCGGTTCCAGGCCACAGCCAGTTTCAGCTCTTCAATGTACTCGCTGGCGTCACTGGAGACGCGTTTACTAGCTTAAAATAAACACACACAGAAAACTATCTTTACATGTGCTGTACAACAATGGGACGCTGGATAACTAGAGTTGGACAGCAACTGTTGGGGTCTCAGTGTGGGAGATATGTGGGCTAAGTTAAAATATCTGGAGGATGTGAAATGGGAAGGGAGCACTGAGACACGTTCACAAGCATAAACAGACAGAGAGAGAAATACACAAAGACCGTCAGGAGGACTGAGAAGATTATGAAAGTACTGGACGCCACGTGGAATAAAACGTTTGTGCAGAGCCTCTCAATGGAAACTTTATTGCCTCAGGATTTATTAACAACGTTAGGTCTGTAAGCCAGCCTAAAGAGGGCTGGGTAGCTTCCAGGTCAATTCAATTCTTCTTGCCAATAGTGATGTAGATGATACCATATCTTTCAGTTTGTTACTCAGTGGCTGTGGTTGATCATTGATTAGAACCCCTGAGATAGATGTCCAAATTTTCTGCAGTGGTCTGTGACTGCTGGGTTAATTGTGTTTCCTGTTTTATTTTGATATATTCGCACGGTGCACTTCCGGTCTTGCGTTTCTAGCTTTGTTGCAGCTGTCAGTCGTGTCCAGCTGTGCCTCACCTCACTAGTCTTGTCTCTTTGTACCTGTTCTGCTCCTTTGGCGGTTCGTTGTGGTGTGAGTCTGGTCCTGGTTTCACCCCGTGGATTCTCTGTGTGCTCCCGTGGACTTTTCTAGATGTTTGGGCCTCCCTGGACGTTTTTTGTTTCATATCTGGAGGTTCTTTATTTTTGCTTTTTGGACTTGGATTTACCTGCCCACCCGCCTTACCGGTAGTAAGTGTCTTTGTTTTCAATAAATCTTCCATCAGCTCCCGGGCTCCTGTGCTGTCTGCCTTTTGGGTCCTGTCCCTGTTCCCTAACCCTAATCTGCCATCAAACATGTTCAGCTTCAGGTTTCTGCCTGTGGCAGGTTCAAAACATGGGAGCCAAGTCTGCTGGAGAATAATGACGTGTCTAAATTACAATATACCTTCCAAAGTTTGTACTTCCAATTTATTTCCAAAGCAGCTTCCCAAGTTTCCACTGGAATTTCCATTTCCCAGTCTGCTTTGATCTTAGTCAAGGGAGAGTCTTTAAAGGACATAATAATGTCAGAAATGTGGGATAAAAGTCCCTTGAGAAGGAGGGGGTCATCCAACATAGATTTGAGTCCTGACTTTCCCATCCAGTCCAGACCGAGGAAACTCCACGATCTCATTCCTTCGGTCATTACCCAAAGCTCATAGGTGAGGGTTGGAACGTAGACTGACACCACAATGGTCGCCTGCATTACTGCTGAATTAACTCTAAAGGAGACTGTACCTCTCAAGATGTGGCCCCTAAACTCTGGAGACCCTGGTTAGACTTGCCATTGTGTCATTTTTTATTTATTTATATTTGATGGTGTTTTTACTCTTTTTACAAATCATAAGTTAGTTTTTTTAGGCCTTAGTTGTTTTATTGTTAAGCTATAGAAATAAATGTATCTGCTTACTTACCTTTAACAAGGGCTTTGAGGAGAACTGTGTCAAAATCATCAGAACCCTCCTGTTCCCCGTCGAAAACAGTGATGAGATCTCTGTTCTGATAAATGCTCAGAGCCTTGACACAGAGGGAGTGAAAGGAAATGTTGGTCAAAATATAGGTTGATTTCATACATCGCAAAACATTTGCATAACCACACAGAGTCCCGATTGTAGCAATACAACTGCATGAACATCAAGGCGGCGCGACCGACGTTTGCAGCGGCTTCGCCTAGTGCTGCAACGTTACATTTTCTTTCCTGATTTAAAACGTTCTTATCTGTCTATTTTTATTTATTCGAATTAAATAAATATTAAATATTTTAAATATTTTAAATATGTTTTTCTCGCTTCTCCGGGTATGTAAATACTGAAATGACAATTGTATCTTGTATCTTGTATCATGTATCTAGATTAGTAAAGTGCTTAGGATTATATCAGGAAGTCGGGTTTCATCCTATTAATGTCTCCCACAGACAATACTACGGTCATTAGTGTTTCAGTATGAAACTCTTCTGGCTGAATCTCCAAACAACAAAGAGCTTGGCTGAACAAAGTAAATGGTGACACACTGCAGAGACTCAGAGTTAGCTGAGAACCACACGGTCTGACTTACTCTATCCACCAGTTTCTCCGGCTGAGCTGCAGCTGGGAAGTGTCTCCGGATCTTGTCACGGACCTTGTCCCGATGCTCCGCACTGAGAGCCTCACCAGCCTTCCCCTCTGCTGGGGCAGCGGGGGGACTGAGGGAGAAAGTGGAGGTGTTGTCCAGCAGCTCACTGATAAAGTCTGCGGCTGGACCAGAACCAGCAAGAACCAGCCAGGGCGTAGTCTTCTTCAGAGAGGCATCTAATCTCTGAGCCAGGAAAGGAAAACGTTTCGGTGACATGGACACATCTCCTGTTTAAAGGGCTGTGAATTGAAATGTATCCACACAGCTGACAGAAAACACACCACTCGGTCACACAGTTCGAAATGTATCTCTGTATTTCATTAAAGAACTTACAAACATCGTGCGCCATGAAGTATGAGACACTGCTTTATAATCGGTGGACGGAAGGCTGCAGTAAGACACAATCAAACCGGCTTCACACTCACAGACAGACAGGTACGGAAGGACTTTGGCACCGCTTGGGTTACAACAACAGCTCTGACATGATGTGGGGGGGGGGGGCCTCCGTGGACAAGTAAAGAGTCTGAATTTTGTTGTTAATTTGAAATTTCTGAAAATATCCACAAAAAAAAGGAGGCAGACTTCTTACTTAATACTAATGACATTTTCACAACGCTAACATCATTTAAGAATAACTATAACTTCTACATTTAGACAGTTATCTCAGTTTTTCATGAGGTTTTGCATTCTGCTACTGGACTGACAGGAGAGCCAGCAACTCTTTGTGCATAGACTGAAACCAACGGCCATTTCAGTGCCGGGCTGGCGACATGCTGCTTCTGCTGTTACTGCTCTCATTATTAGCATTACTATTATTATATTGCTACTATTATTTGTATTAATGTTAACATCAGTCCCATTGCTACTACTGTTGCTTTACATCTCCATGTGGAACTGTGCTGCTGTGTGTTCTCTTTCCTCCTGCTCTCTCTCTGGGTGGGCAGATGACGCCCACCCAGAGCCTGGTTCTGGTTCTGGTTCTGCTCGAGGTTTCTGCCTGTTAAAGGGAGTTTGTCCTTGCTACTGTCTCCTAGTGCTGCTCATGGTGGGAATGTTGGGTTAATGTAGACCTGCTCTATATGAACAAGTGCTCTGAGATAACTGTGTTGTGATGTGGTGCATATAAATAAAACTGAGTTGACTGCAGAAAGCCAGCTGAACAATGCCTCCGTGCTTTTCTTCTTGTTGGCCACCGAAGGCTTGCAGCATGTGTTGTGCCTGTTAGCAGCTTGCGTAGGGCGAGAATGTATTTGACAGTCTGCTTACCTCCAGCATATTGGCATCTCCTGAGATGAGCAAACACAGCACTGGGATTTCAATACTGCCGCTACCTGTTGTATGACGTTAGAAGAAAAAGACTTCATTAAGTACACATACACCATATTCAATAATGCACCATATACTGAATTTCGCTGTACGCATTCACGTAAACATTCTGTTAGTCCCTTTCAGACATGCACCTCACTCTGTACATTTTCTGGCAATTCAAGGTGTCATGTTGGAAAAATATCCTGATTCCAGCAAAATGCCTCACCTGCAAACCATGTGAAGCAAATATACTGTAAATTAGCTGAGAGCCAAATATGCCTTTTCATATTATAGTATATAAATCATTCCAGAGTCGAGGCTTAAATCTAAAGGTGACCGAGCTTTTGCCATCAGGACCCCTGGACTCTGGACCGACCTGCCTGAGGAGTCAGTGACCTCTTTAAATCACTTTTTTATAGACTTGCTGTCATGTGATGTCTTTATATCATCTTTTACTTGTATTTTTAATCTTTTTCTTATTTTTGTTCTGCTTCATTTTATTTCTTTTACTGTTTTCTGTGTTATTGTTTTTAAAGGTGCTATATAAAGTTATTATTAATATTATAGTGTGTTAGGCATTACTGTAACTTTGTAATTATTGGTGCTTAGACAACTGTGGGATAACTGAGGCAGGAGTGAGCCCAATCAGTTTCATGGAAAGTAACGCAATTTCTTTTTAATTCATGACTGAGACAATCTGTGAGAGAGCTCCCTGTCGCTCAATACACTCTTATTTACTGTATACATGCTCCCCTGGGGCAAATCATATTGATTTTTATTGATGCACAGATGATACGCAAGTGTATGTCCCATTAAAGCCTGGCACCACCAGTGTTTTATGTCCTGCGTCGCTGAATCTAAGAATCGAATGGCCACACGTGTCCTGCAGCTGAATGACTCCAAACCAGAAGCCCTTCAAATGTCCCCTTCTGGCCCCTCAGGACTGGCAGCATTAACAAACTCTCCTCCAGCCTGGGTGCCTCATCTAACAATGTGGAAAAAGAGGCAGTAACCTGGGTGTTACTTTTGACTGAGCGTTGTCTTCTGATGCTCATGTGAAGTGGTGCAGTCCTGCTTTGCCCAACTGAGACATTTAACCAAGATCAGGTATCAGACTTGAGACGGAGTCCGACAGTTGTGTAAACCCTGTGGCTATGTCTTCAAAGGTTCTGTCATGTGTGAACCGACTGCCCGTGGAACTTATCCAAAGTTACACCTACATGCAAAGGTCAAAAGACATTATTTCAACAACTGGATGAACCAGCAATATTACAGATTCCTCACATACTAGATGTCTCTATCTCACCCCAAATGCCAGTGCGCTGATGGGAAATGTAGTCCTCCAAACTAGCACGGAAGGATATCTCTCCCCCCCGACGGCCAACACTCCCATCATCCACCAGGAGGAAAGCCTGGCAGTTGTTGTCCAGGCAACAGGAGTCCTGTGACTCGTTCTGGACGTAGTAACGAGCAGGAAAACTCCCCTGTGAACAGACAAGAGTCAACGTGAGTGAGAGGGAGGGATGGAATCTGCTCTGGCCCTCAGCTGATCTGATAACAGCTGGGAGCATCTGGTCAACAGTCTTATGCTGGTGTCAACAACAGCCACCATCATTTTAACTGCTTCAGTTTACAACAACTCATATTCTGCACCTCCAAACATCCACTTGACACTACTGGTTAAAGTGATTTAAAATGCTCAGAAGCTTTGGTCTGTTTACTAGGATACAAGGGAGCTGATGTCCATTTACTGTCCTCTAGTGTCCTCTAGTGTTCTCTCTGTGCTGTCACTGACGCATCACTGCACAAATATCCATCGTATCAAGTCGTGTAATGAGTCCTTGAAGTCTCACTTTTTTATACACGTGAAAATACTGTATCTACCAGTAATTTCATTTGTCTCGTTTCTTGTTTCGTATTCTTTCTAGTTTCCAGATTCAGACACCTATTTATAGAAAAGTCTTGAATATCAATCTTTAACATACAGCATATGACTTGACATCATGGAGATGTTAACAACTGCACTGAAAAAACAACACTGTTAATACAAAATACAAAGATTTAAGTTCTTTGGCAATTGCTACATTATGAGTATTTTTTGATGCCTCTCTTAGAAACAGATTACATACATTCCGACAAAATGTCTAAGCTCTAATCAATTTTCTTGACATTTTGAAATTAATGTTAGAATTCTGGCTTTTCATGGGAACGTTCAGATTAATGTAACTTGTTGAATCCTCTGACAGGATACAGAGCATTATCTACGCTGAACACATTTTGAGGAAGTATGCAAACCTCTCATTTGATAATGGGATATAACTAATGGCATGTTAATGGTAACTAACATACCTTCTTGCAGGATCACGTATTTACCAAATGTTCATGGTTCACCTCAGCAGATAGCATACAGTTGTTACTGGCCTTGTTCTGGGTTGTTGACTCAATCTGATCAGGTTCTGTCTCAGATCTACACTCCTACTTTGAGATTCTCACAAAATGTGACAAGAATAAGATTTACTAACTAAGATCTACTGTATTCGTGTTGTCCGTCATTTTAAATGATGTAATTGTCCTTCATGCTCCGCGCAACACATGCAAAATTCAATCAAATCAGCACAGAATTTAAAGCAACGCGTAACTCACCTTCTAAAATGATACATTATTCTTCAAATTGACATAGTTTCCTTGAAATTGGAGCAAACTAAAATAGTCATTGACCATCAGGTCAGTAAGGACTGTCACCGTTTAGTTTCCATCACATTGTTGATGTGTGTTTCTGTTTTACTGTGGTTCAATAATACCAGGAGAAATGTGACAATGTGAGGGAACAAGCGATGGGTGCAGGCTGTATAGCGGACGATCTCAGGACACGCTCACGGTATACGTTCTGTATGATGGGTACCTGGGCATTGACAAGCTTGTGCCTGTTGTGGACCAGGCCCCAGGGTGCCAGTCCCACAGCAATCACTTTCTTCTGGGAAAGTTTGGAAGCCGCAGCCCCGTGGTCCCTCACCGCCTCGCCCACACAGCGGGCCACCCCCTCCCTCAGACCGCCCGTCAAGATCCAGGCCCCTGATTAGGAGAAGTTTGAAAAGCAGTGAGGGGTGCTTTTATAACTGAC
The DNA here is from genome assembly GCA_036023855.1 of Gadopsis marmoratus. Lineage (NCBI taxonomy): Eukaryota > Metazoa > Chordata > Actinopteri > Centrarchiformes > Percichthyidae > Gadopsis > Gadopsis marmoratus. The sequence goes on along the minus strand of JAVQJF010025641.1, from coordinate 2,614 downwards.
ATAATGATATTTGGAGCGCTAATAAATACCGTTAAAGCAATCAGTACATATACTGAGCCCCATTCCAATCACCTTGAATTTGCAAACATTTAGTTTGGTGTTTGTTTGTTGCCGGCAGACATGTTTCACACTAAACAGTAACGACTGCTATTAATTAGTAAGTGAGGACAGAATTTGCATTAAAAGAGAGAAATAACAGAATGGTGAGTACGGCATGACTTTGTACTGATGGAAGTCATGCTGTGGAAATGTACATGATGCCAAATGTATCACGACAACATGTAGACATGGAGGAAGTGTTTTTCTCATTTATAGACCAACCACCTTTAACCGTGTTTAACCGTTGCGTCTGCTTACAGATGATTTTTTATATTGCCTTGAAAATTCTTCAGCACTTTGAACCATTTTATGAATTATGCGCTTTTGCAAATTGTTTATTTAACTTGACTTAAATTTAGTTAACTATGAATTGACTATTTTCTTCCAAAATATTGTGTAATATGTTTTGTTTACTAATAATAAGAAGAAGAAGAACTGACCACACATCCTTACGACTGAAACACAACTACAACACGTGAAGTCCTGCTATATTGATTATTTCATTAAGGTTCATGCTACTTTAATGCTACATGCTACTTTTGATTTAACAATGTTTTTTCTGCTGAAACTGATTATTATTCAGGAGAACAACAAGACATCATACAAACAATATTCTAATTTTATTTACGTTTTCATACAAAACTGCTCCATGTTATATTCTCAGTGGTTTCTAATGTTAACCGTGGGTTCTTCTTACCTGTGCTCTGCGCAGCCCTGACCAGCCCGTTTCTCAGGACATCTCTCACCCATGTTTTGATCTTCTCGTGGCCGTCACCCCCCACCACCGACACCACTAAGTTGGGTGAGGGCAGGGCCCAGTTAGCCGTCATCATGCTGTAGATGAGCTGAGGTGATGTTTCACATGACAGCCGCAGAAACTAAGAGGACAAAGAGAGGATTGCGGTGTCTGACAGATAACGAGAAGGGATGCATTTATCAAATAATTTTCCAATGATTCAGACAAAAGATGCAATGCACCAAGGAACATCATTCATACTGTTTGTCTGACCTTAATGTACCTGGGAACTAAATCTAGAGCTCAGTTGCTCCACCTCAAGCAACGTTCAACGTTTTTGGTTCTTCGAAGCTGGTTAAAATACATTGGGAACTGTTGTCAGAGCAACCTGCAAAAGTGCAACTTATTGACAGCTGGATTATGACCAAGATGTTTTAGTGTGAACCCCATAAATCAATTTATTATCAAATACAAAGGGCTCACGTTCTTGATTCATAGTGTTGATGTAAATAATAATTATAATATATTTTAGATTAGAACATGCAGTTTTTTTTGTGAAACTACTATGATCTATTACATTGTCATGATGAAGAGTTATCTATATTTATACATGATAAAATATACAACAAAATAAATATTTGTACACTAAAAAGAACCAAACTATATTTATTTCAAGACACAGTGAGCAAAATGAGCAACTACGAAACACAGCTATAACTTCATGAGCTTCTTCAATGATACAATTCTAACTCTTAGAGACAGAATTCAGCACCTCCTGCCCTCAGATGGTACTGCCTTATCTTCAAACACAGGAATCTTAGAAGCAGCTGTAAAACCCGATATACATTTTGTGATGTCATGAGAGGCAGTGTCATAGAGAGGAGATACATTCCCTCTCGGTGGGTGCAGCAAGGACTACAAACCATCATGGCATCTGTTAAAACACTACAAAACCCATTGGCAGCAAGGCAGCCGGCCTGCCCAGCAGAACCATATAAGCTGATTACCAAAGTGAAGAGGGGGTGAAGTGAAACAGGGTTTTTTTGAGTAGAGAGGAGACAACGGGTGAGGATAAGAGGCTGGGGGTCCAAGAGCTGGATCTGTGTTCTGAGACTTGTTACCTGGGCCGGTGTTTTTGGGTAGGTGACGGAAGATCGAACGTCCCAAGGCCGATTTGAGAGGAAACTGTATCGTGAGTGTAGAAATCGTGGCAGAAAATTTCGATGATGATTGGGATAACAGAGGAATGGACTGGCAACAGATCCATTACCAGAAAAGGAGGAACAGGACAAATTTTGGAAGATCCAGGTCAAGTGAGGGTTCTGATGATGCAATCAAAAGGGATAAAATCTCCAGACAAGGCCTCAGGTAGTAGGCCTAAAATGAATGTAGTGTCAAGAAATAGTTCAGAACAAAGATGGCAGTCTCTCCAATCCAATTAAAGGTAATTGAAAAAGAGTTTAAGTTTGCAAAGTATTTGAATAAGAGAAGACTACTGATATTTGCACAGGATGCAGATCAACAGTGAAAGATTTTGAAAAAGAAAACGATTAATGGAGGAAAAGTCAAGTCACACATCCCAGGTGCAGTTGCCAAAATGAGGGGCGTAATATCTGGTGTTCCAGTGGCGACGTCCAGTGACGACATTGTGTCAGAACTTGGAGAGAAAGGAGCTAAAAGTGCTTAAGTTAAAATGTTGATCAGTAAGAAGGAAGCAGAAAGCCCCTCGATCTCACCTTATTTTGACAACTTCTTACTGAAGAAAGTCTTGTTGGGTAT
>JAVQJF010025639.1:0-18107 GCA_036023855.1 Gadopsis marmoratus | reverse complement strand
TACAGATATCTACAAGTAACATTTCCACTAGTGAGAATTGAATTGTTGATATCAAGAATGAACATTTCCACTAGTGAGATACAGATATCTACAAGTAACATTTCCACTAGTGAGAATTGAATTGTTGATATCAAGAATGAACATTTCCACTAGTGAGAATTGAGTTGCAGATATCATTAATTGGAGTTGCAACTAGTCAAAATGACATTATGGATATGTTGGCTTGGAATTGTAACTGGTGAAAAAGCAATTGTTATCTACAATTGATATCAGCCCTACTGATTAAATGTTAAAACGGCTTGCCATAGTCATTTCCAAATGTCATTTCGACATGTCGAAATGTCATTTCGACTAGTCATAACTGATTCACAAATATCTTTAATTCAATTACAGATATCGGTAATTGGTTTTTCACTAGTAAGAATAACAATTACAGATATCTACAATGTAATTTTGACATGTTGAAAAAGGGATTGTCACCTTATAAGTAACACAACGCCATTGGTCGAATTTTAAACAGGCGGTGCCTAACTCATGAATATTCAACAAAGGCTATTACTTTGTGAAACCGTGCTCTATTTTCCGTTGCCAAGTTTGCCAACACATCTGCTGCTCCACAGTCCAGTAAATCGTATTAAAGCACCTTTTTAAACTGGTTTACTAGTCGCCACCTCAACTCAAAAAACAAGAAGATGATCATGGCGGAGCAAGTGATTATTAAGATCCAAATGTTTTGCGATTGAACGCGCATATGAACACGTAGTTTCCGGTCAGAGGGAACTACGCGCCACAGACGCTTTGATTGTCGACATGACGAGAATTGTTAACCAACTTTCTACAGAGTCGGCAGATGCCAATTTGACGGGTAGCAGAATGATACAGTTCAGAAGCAGCCTTCTGGAGAGCAGACATTTCTTTTCCTGGTATGGAAAACTTATGACCCGCCCTACTCTGCCTCTGATTGGCCAGTACTCGTTGCTTTGTTGGTTGGCATGAGAGTAAGCCAATCAGAGGCAGATTAGGATGGGTCATTAGTCAAAGTTACGTATTAGTTTTGGATATGTAGCCTAATTAGCATAGCAGTTTTGGATATGTAGCCTAATTAGCATAGCAGTTTTGGATATGTAGCCTAATTAGCATAGCAGTTTTGGATATGTAGCCTAACTAGCATATGTTTCGGGTATGTAGCCTAATTAGCTTATTACGTTTGGGTATGTACCCTAATTTGCATAATCTGTAATTGAATTAAAGATATCTGTAAATCAGTTTTGACTAGTCGAAATGTAATTTCCACTAGTGAAAACTAAGTCGCTACTAGTCAGCCCTACGGATTAAATGTTAAAACGGCTTGCCATAGACCCCTCACTCACTGTCAGTCTGTAGAATTTTACATACTGAAAGACTAACCTTGTTCTTTCCAGTCCACCAAAGAGAAGATTATTTATTCTAATGTTCTGGTCTACTCACCTGAACCTTCATCTGACGGTTTACTTAGACTGGATGGAGCAACTATTCCAGTTGAATGTCATTATGAAAAGTAAGTCCTGTACACTTTGACATGGTAGTTTTAAATGTACTGTTGGAACCAGCTACTTGGAACTACTACTTTTATGTGACTTATTCTTGGACAAATCTTGAAATATTGTAACTGTTTTCAGGAAGTGTCCTGTGGATGGCATTTCCCTTCATCCCACCTGGGTTCCTTTTGTCCGCACGGCCTCAGCAGAGGATCAGCTGGACTTCAATCTTCTATTCATGACCTGTATTAAACATATGGCATTAATAAAGCATATTTGTCTATCCTCATGCATCTTCAGAATAGTGTTGTGCTACAGTTTTAATGACCAATGCTTCTCTCTTGACGATGCCTGTTTTACCACAGGATTTTAGTTTTGAATGTTTGTATCATTTCAGATGATTGGCATTTCGAGAGGGGATCATCATCTTACTTCCTGGGTGACCCCATTCATTTTGAGGTTTCCGCCGTCATTGGTAACCACATGCCCCTGCGAGTCTATGTTGACCACTGCGTTGCCACGGCAACTCCTGATGCAGAGGCTACATTAAGATATGATTTTATTGAGCATTACGGGTGAGAGCCATAACCAAAATCCCACCATCCTGCAACCATACAATGAAGATTGTAGTTCAAATGAATGTTGTAGGTGTTTGAACTTAAAGTGACATTTTGTCTTTTGCTGCCCTAACAGCTGCCATGTTGACGCTTACCTGACAAACTCCAGCTCCCGTTTCCTACCAAGAGTTGAAGAGCACAAGCTGTGGTTTCTACTTGATGCCTTAAAGTTCTACCAAGAGCCCAGCAATCTGGTTAATTTTCATGTCTTTGTTTTTCGATTTAAATGTATCTAGTCCAAAGTTCATGCCAGTGTAAGACTTTGTTTTTGAACTGAACTCTGTCCCACAGGTCTACATAACGTGCTACATGAAGGCTGTTCCAGTAGTCTTAAGTGACAGCTCTCAGAACAGGGCCTGCTCTCTAATTGATAAAAGGTCTTGTATACAAAAGATGCAGCAATTTTATAAACGGCACAGTCAGTTCTTCCTTAACCGTATTATCAGGAATCTTGAATGTCATCTGAAAATGTTCCACTGCTTCCTAATTCAGATGGAGGTCAGTTGATGGGAATGACCAGGCATGTAGAAGCTGCGATATTGCCCATCGGGTTGAGGAGCCTTTGTCCACAGAACCCCCTAAAACTATCATCAGCACCAAAGCATGGCCCTCTGTGACTCCACTGGCTGTGGACCACGGACAACAACCAGCCATTTATTTCCGTTTTCGTCCAGGAATGCAACAAAACCAACGCAACAAACCTCAGCAATCTCCTGCTAGATTGAAGCGAGGAGTAGACTACAAAGCAGGTGAGTACAACCGATATTACGGTTACTGATTTCTAGGTACAATTTAAACCTTAAATGCACATATCTTGCATAACCAAATTTACTGACAGATTGATTTTCACTAAATAGAGCAATCTAAGGGATTGCATTGGAGTCTTAATATTATATAGACCTATACATAACATCAGTTTATAAGCACAATATCATTTTAAAAATTGAAGGTTGAATCCTTGAATTATATTTGAATATACCTGTTTATTTATGTGGTCCAAATAGTCATTGTACTTTTTAAAAACTTATTTTAGTGCAGTTGAAAGAAACCACTTCACATTTTTGTGACTTGTTTCAGAGTGAACTATCCAGCTGGGCCCCGTTATTGTCCTGCCATCCAGGCAAATTGACACACGTCCAACAGATTCCAAAATGGCGCTTTCACCAAAGAACACGATCACCCGAGACTCAGGACCACAGTGGAGACTGCTGAGGATAAAGAAAAGAATTTAATTGCTGCCATGTAGAGGACAAATGTACACTTTGGACATGGCTGACAACACCTGTGAATGCAGAGATTAATCTCGTCATTCAAAAAATACCATCTTGCTTGAAGTCAACTTTATCCCATGAGATTCTGTCAACCTTCTGCAAAGGAAAATTACTTGCACATTTACTTTAATCCAGTTAAATTTTCTGTACAAATGACATGCCTCTTTTGTCCAATAAATATTTTAAATTAAATTGGCCTTTTTCTGTTGTGCCTGCCATGAACAAAACACGAGCTTCACAATTGTTTGATATCCGATCTTTACTAAATCCAGCATCCAGTAGTTCATTGCCAAGAACTCGATGCCTTCAGCAAACAATTTAATTAGCATTGGGTTTTAAGCACTCGGTCATTAGGCCCGAGCAAAAAGGATGCGTTGTGTGTTTGTGTATTTTAACACAAATGCACAACACATAATGCATCCTTTTGTCATCCACTGTAAAGATTCATCCATAATTCCGGCAATTTCCATCCGAGGAGAAAAGCAGACATCCTATTAGAGAGCACTTCCCTCCATTATCACCCGCAACCTACTCATCATGTAGTCACACTATTGATTGCCCGTTGAGGGTATATGATGCAATATAAAATGTTTGCTTTGCCTGCCACATCCAGTAAAACAATTGGTCACAGCTCTCTGTAGTAATGGCTTACTGAAAATGTAATAAAATCATGTCATGTTTGGTCACTTAACGCTGTTAAGCTGTATATCACAATAGTTTCATGAAAATATTTTGTGCTGAGCAGATATCCTTGACAGGGGCAGCATCATGTATACTGATCCGCACGTCAACCAAACCATTTCGGTCTTTCTAAGCAAGTACCCGACTTAATGTACACGCGTATTAATACTGCAGATGGAAAGTCTTGGTGCTCCTGCCAGCTGGAGCATTTAGTTGCGTGGGATGACTTGTGTCGGCACCTCGGAGCGCTGTCCGTGGTCCTGAACCGCCAACAGTGGCTCCTGGGGGCCGCTTGTTCGAATGTCCCCTCCCACCTTCATCACCACGGGTCGTTTCTCGGCGACACGACTGGTCGACCTCCTCGGCGCCTGTTTGCTTCCACATCAAATGAATAAGACGCAAGACGGCATCGATACACCCGGTAAGTGCACGATAATACACGAGGGGCGCGCTGCGGAAGACTTGGGAGTTAATGTCGCGCTTATTAGCATGTTGCGGAGCTCCGGTTGCACTTTTGTGGCTATTCATTTGCTGACTATTCGTTGAGTGAACACGTGGAGACGTGTTATTGTTTTGACTGTGTTTCCCCCTTTTTTTTTTTTTTTTTTCTTTTTTCCAGTATTTGTACGTGTCCCGTGTGCGCGCGGTGCGTCAGCGTCCGCAGGCTTCGCCATCGATTCACCGGACCGCGTCTCCCACTTCGGACGCGGCCGCGATGCGTCTCCACAAATGCCAAACGCTGGCGGCGTTCGCGGTCTGCTTTGTGATTCGCACAGCTGTGTATTCCATCCGGAGATGTGGCCGGGACGTTTGCCGGGATGAGCAGGTGTGCTGCGCGCAGGGGAACGACACGGCGTCCGTCACTTGCTGCAAGCAGCTCGTGGACAAGACGTACTACAACATCGCCATGGTCACCCGGAAACTTTCTGGGGTGCTCATCATGCTGCTTCTGTTCGCGGTGGGCTACTTTGTCCAACGGGTGTTGTGTCCCAGGCCCAGGCAGCTCACCCCGCCACACAACGGACACCCAACCGTTGCCACGTCCCAAGAGCCGCTCATGGAGAGCTGCGCACCGGATCCGGCTCCTGCTGCTCAGCTGCCCACGTACGATGAATGCAAACGCCTGCCGACATACGAAGAAACCGTGCGGGATGGGAGGAGAGGACGGCCGGAGTCCAACATGGGAGAAGCGACATGACAAGGACGTGGGAGGCATAATTAGGGGCGTCACTACAGATTCGACATATGAGACTGTAGTTTATATCATTCTAATGGGCATTTCGGAATGACCAAAACAAACCCGCCCAGGATCCCACCCCCCCTCATGCAGAAGCCTGAACTGTGTGCAAGATATTTATACCAACTAATGGTCAACGATTTTATCGCTCTTTGCTCCATTTGTTCCAAGTCCTGCATCAGCAAGTTTGTTTCCTCACGAGGCCACGCTTTTTGGGAAGCATCCCCTTGGCTGGTATCCTCCAGCACCACACTCACTTTCTCTTTTTTGACGTTTAGTTTTACAGGACTTGGATACAATTACCACTACAGACTTGTAAGAAAGTAAACATGTATTAATGAATTTACCGCCAAGATTAATTACCAAGTTGAAAACGTAAACGCCAGCCAAAGGTATGTCACAGCCCAGGACCAAAGCAGCAGTCTCTTTATTTCCAAAACCTATATGCACTTGTTTGTTATCTCGTGGCTGCGTTAGATAATCGAATTCTGTTTAATAATTCAAAGAAGATACCCTGCACCCCAGTAAAATCATTTCTACAGTAACGTATTGTGTTTGTGGTTGTCAGCAGGGCTTTTAATACTTCATGGCATCTTGAGTTTCCTGTTGTATCCATAAGAGTATCCTAAGAGGGAGCCTAATAAATCCACTCACTCTTAAGTGGCTTGTAAGATTCTGTAGTTGCAACTGGGACACTGTATATGTGCACAAGAGAAATGTAGAACCAAAAGGTCTGCTCTTAAAACACAATTTATTGTTGGTTTTAAATTAGTTTATATTTAGAACATACTCATTTGTCAGGTTGTCGAAGGTTTGAAAATAACATAAATAAAACTTAATGTCTGCTAGTGTCTTTGAGGTAGTGCACTGTTTCCTTGATATTGTCTCTCATGGAAGTTTGACCATTTGGACGACTTGTCTGAAAGCCTCTTCAACTCCAACCCCCGTCGATGCGGAACACGGCTGAACGAACCAATCCCGACCCGAGCAGATCGTTCTCAGGTTAAACCTGTCCTTGATTTCAGTGACATTGAGAGCGCCGTTCACGTCCTGTTTGTTGGCGAGAATAATGAGCGGTCGGCCCCACAGCTGCTCACTGCCCAGCGTGTTCTTCAGCTCCTTGCGCGCCTCCGCCAGGCGTTTCCTGTCCGAGCTGTCCACAACAAACACGATGGCTGCTGCGTCCTGGTGGAAACTCCTCCAGTGCTCACGCATCTTTTCCTGGCCACCCACATCCCACACGGTTAACGCGATGCTCTTCCTGTTTCTTCTCGCCTCGAGCATTTCCACGTTGAAGCCGATGGTAGGGACCGTGCTGACGCACGCGTTGTGTTTCAGTTTGTAGAGGAGAGTCGATTTCCCTGCGTTGTCCAGGCCCAGAAGAAGAACTTGGGCTTCTGGTGGTTTAGACCCTCGCTGTCCCATGGCGGCGATGAGAGATGCAGGCAGTAAACTCCAGTGGGATAGGCACGCCAGCATTCCTTTGACACAGTGTTTGCTTAGTGCGGTGCCCAGAGTTTAATAGATAATCCATTAGCTTAGATAGTCCATGCTGACTGCAACAACCGAAGAAGCACCACACCTCATAGATATGTAAAAGGATTGGAGCAAAGTTGGTGAATGTTGGAATATTAAGCTGAGCTGCTAAACTATAGAACACTGAAGGTAAATTGGTTGTTTAGCTTCAGTTGGATGTAAGCTATAAGAAGCAAGGCTATTTCAGAAAAACGCACTGCAAAATGTTGCAATTCTCTACCTGCTGTATATATCTGCGGACAATGTGAGTCCTAGGAGATTGCTGGTACTTAAGTAAAACGTAGTGCATTCAATTTAAAGATGTATAATGATGGACTAACATCTGCTTCTGAAACCTTTCCACGATTCACCAAACCCACTGCCAGTTACTTGGTTTGCTTAAGTGCTTGTCCACACTGTAGTCAAATATTGTGGGTGTTAAGCCATAGACTGTAACTAAAGTATAAGCTGGACTTAGTCTTTCCTCAGGCACACATTTCTAATGTCACTCAACTCAATGGTCATTATCAGCCTCATAGATGAGAGCTGGAAGGGGCCTCCACCTATATGTTCAGAAGGCTGTTATCTAGTCACATGGTTGATCACTCGTCACGTCACCTTAGGTTTAGGTAACAAAACTACCTGGTTTAGGATAAGATCGTGTTTGGGTTAAAATAAGAAAGTAACTGACGTGACGTAAGTAAGACATAACTTAGAGATCTTTTGTTATTTAAGTTCTGCTTAAAGTTAGGTCTCAAAGAACATTGAGATGATAATCTCTTGGTTTCTGAAAAAGTGCTTTGCTCTAAACAAAATGTGAAAATGTGGTTTCTGAAAATAAAGTGAATTAGAAATAAAGGTAAAAGAAGTTAGTTTTATTAAATAGGACCACGGTGCACAATGCCTTGAATACATTGTTGCACACATGAGATACAATCATTTGCCTGAAAAGCCACTGTGACTCACTTCATTTTAATCACATATTCACTTATATGATCACACTCGTTCCACAAGTCAATAGTTTCCTCAGTGTAAGTGACAATAAATACATAAAGATAAAAAATATAGAGACTTCACCTGCCAAAGAAATGCAGTTTGTTACTGAACCACCATTAGCCTCCTAATAAAATAAAGAAATGTTTTTTTTAAAGGACTCATTTCAACATACATTTCCAACAGTCCACATAGTCCAACCGTGACACCCTATTGACAGAAATGGGAAATGTCAAGTGAATGTTGTACCACGCCCCACCACCACTTTCCCTAAACCTCAAAGTTTCCAGAGCTTCTCAAAAACAAAAGGACCTATAAACAAGAGTCCATCACATTCATACCATCAATATTGTAAAACATGTCTTTGTGATATGGTATTACATAGAGCATTAACATTAATTGTATAAAAAAAGAGGATAAAGTCAAACAAAAAGGAAGGAAAAATAAATAAAGGTTGGTCAGCAATTGGAAGGAAGCAGGTTGCACTTTGCCACAGTTGGCCAAAGTGCACTGTTTACAAACCTCACCTCAGTTTCTTTAAATGGCACAGCGGTTGATGTTAGCCGCCAACTCTCAGCTCTGACTTTACCCAGGCTCCTTTCTTTCATTTGATCTACACCACATTATCCTGAATATACCCTAAAAAAAGAGTTGGGTGTATTCATTCTTACTAACAGACATAATTGTTCACAATCATGTTAAAAACAAGAAGATGGTGTCACGTTTCCAAAGAAAACACATCATCTCAGTGCGCATATTCTACCTCCTCTCATCTTCCCCTCATGCAATCTGACACAATGTATGAATGTCTCACATAGACTAAAATCAATAAATTACAGTGATCAGTCCAGCCAACCCCTCCGTGTTGCTGAGACGATTTAAATCCACCTTGATTCCAGACTTTGTAGTGTGGACGCACCATGGAGGCGGACCTCAGTGCACGAACCCAGATCAGCCGCATCCTGCTGCTTGGAAGACGCCAAAGTTTCCAGTCACGGGATGCATGACTTTATTCCATCGAAGGAATTGTTTGCATTTCACCTGAAGAATTCCATTTTTTGTATTAAGATCTGGTCCATGTCTCTCCCGGCTTCATCCACACGCCACCGGTTGGATTATCCATCACGTACACAAGCCCCCTGGTGTCACAGCGGCTTTGAGGCCAGGAGCCGGGTGTTGACTTCTCCAGCGCCCAGGCGGAGGAGTGAAGACAAGCCTGACTGGTCACCTTTTTCTGAATTCGGACAACAGAGGCTGGAGTGGAACATGCGTCTGTTTTCTGACACGTGTCCACTGCTCCAACGCGCTGGAAAATCACCCGTGCTTCTATGGAGGATTTGGAGGCTTGCTGTCCCATATTGAAACTTCAATTCAATGCTCAACAAGACAGACAAGTGTCTTCCTCTGGTGCCTGCGCACACTTGTCTCACTTATGAACGGAGAAATCCATATAAAGTAGGGCAAAGAGCTCCCGTAAAGCTACAGTGAGATGCACTTGACTTTATGGTTGTTAGGCGCCTGGATGTTGCACAGCGGTTCTTAAGCATTTGGATCAGTCCATGTCCGAGCTATTCTGAGTCTCTCCACCTGTTGCGGGCCGTCACTAAACTTGGCATCAACAAGCGCTTCCGAGCTGCCTGCCGCCATGTCCAGCACGGAAAGCTATTTGTGGTTCAAGTGCATCCCAGAAACACTCAGAAGACGTCACGTGTTTCCCCCCAAGCTCACTCTGATCTCACCCAGTCATTTCTTTGTGATGGTTCATCGCCAATTGATCTACACAACATACAGGATCTTCTTGAGACCGTTGGCAAGAACGCGACTGAGTCAAATTCCCGGAGAGGTGATACAAAGCAGATGGAGGTCGGCGCTCATCCATTTCCTCCACATCTATTTTTGTTGCGCCCTTGAGCAAGGCATTTAAAACTCAACCGCTTCTGTAGGACCAATAGCAGGCATCAATGTGTGAAAAGGCACCTACAGGTGCCAAGTATAATAGCCTATAATATGAAGGAATAAGTGGTAAAACACAAAGACAATTTTGGATAAAGAAATCTCAGACGTGAGTACACAAAATACAGACACCGCAGACTGCTAGGAGTCTAATTTATAAAGGACCTTTGAAAATAAAGACTTGATGTTTTATTGTAGAGATTTTACTACATGTTGCACAGTTAATAGGCCAGATTGTGTCAGGCCTTTGAGAAAAAGACTGAAGGGAGAGGAACACATTTAAGATGAAAGAGTTTGTTTAATACTGATAGTTTACATACAGATTTTTTTTACACTTTTTTTTGTGTGCATCATGGACGGCTTCTCAAATTAAAGTGTCTAACGGGTTGTAAGAAGAAGGACAAAATATACAAATGAATAATACAGAATAGGCAATCCACCAGACACATCCAAAAACTCAATAAATAAGGCATCAGGTAAACTGTTAAATAAACAAAGGCTTTCTCTCTGCGATAGGTCATGAAACACAATGGGGAAAAGTAGTTGAACGTAAAACAGGAGTAAATCAAATATTGTTTACTGTAACTCTCCTTGACAGGTTGTTGCTGTCCATGACACCAGTTGTATTGCTTCACGAGCATATGATACTACTAGCTACTAGCATTCAGGCTGCGGCCGTACAGTTCATGATGAGTCATCAGCAGAGGTGTGGAGGTCTGTTGCACTTCCTGTTCCGTGTGCTTCCCAGGTCAAAGGCAGCCACCAGTGTCCATGGATACATACGGTGTGTACTTTGTTCATGAACGTGGATAAGCCAAAGCACATGCCCCGATACAGATGGTGTAAAACAACTTTGACGGAAGAGTTTACATTAGCTCCATACAATTGCAGTGCCAAGAGGTGAAGGTCAGGAAATAAATCAGGCTCTACATACACTAAAACCCTCTCGTATTACTGAGGATACACAGCGTTCACATTAGCTGATGTATAAGAATTTACCATTCCAAAAAATAAACATCTGAAAAGTGAATATTCTTTTTTTCCCTGTTTGTGTGTATGCGTTGTATGTTGAAGTAATACGCCAACCAAAATCTCGTTTTTTCCGAGTATCACTAACCCAATGCACACTTGAAACGTGGCTGTGCAATTTTGGATCTTCGGCCTTCCAAGACACGAGTGGCTCTAGTCTGTTTTGATGACGATGACAAAAGGATTTCTATAGTGACCAGTCATTTCAGTGGAAAATAAAATTGAAAACATACATAGAAACTTCTCAGACCACTCTATCGTGGATCACTGGCTAACCTGAGGAACTCACTCCCAGCTCATTCCTTTATCATTTCAATTCCTAACGTAGTTTAATACGTCCAACAGCTAGTTATCCTGACCAAATGTGCACAAGTCAACAGAAGACGTACATCTAACAGGTTGCAGTAGTTTAGTTTAATTATAAACAATTAATAAATTGATCAACTTAAAAAAAAAACTAATGTTGATCAATTAAATCTACATTGAAATGTTGCCACATAAAACATACAGTAAAAATATAAAAGATAATTAAAGTAGCCATTTACCAATGTTATTATCCAAATTCCTCTATAAAAAAAATTGTAATTACATTTTAAAATGGAATCACAATATGTTTAAATGTAACTTTTTGTTATTCCAACTACGTATGTGTCTGCCTTTCATATTCAACCTCACAGTTCATTAGTTTCCTGCTTAAAGATGTACAGATTCCATCCCACAGAGCAGGAGCTGTGACTGGTCAGAGTCCTGCCAACACATAGAAGCTGGCCAATCAGAGTTCCTGTCGCTTTCTGCAGCCAGAGGATGAAACTGCAAATGGTTAACAGCTATGTCTCTAGTCTACAGGGGGTGAGTGTTTGATACTCCAAAAGTTAGATTTTAGGTGTAGCATCACTTCAAGTTAAATAAAAAGGTATGGATCCACTGGAGTCTTTTTGACAACATTTTCCAGGTCAAAGATTTTTTACAGAAGCATACAATTCTTGAGAGCATCATCGAAATGCAGCAAGCAGGGTGCTGTTTTTGCAAATACATTTTCAGTAGCTTCAGCAATTCTCGAGTAGGCACTAGTTGAAGCCTCCTCTGACGAAGCCTCCAGTGGAGCTGTACCATTCACGTGCATGTACAGCAAACAGTAGTTAAATCAATCACAGTCTAGTGTGTGCTGGTTAAGAGAAGATCCCCCGTTTGGTGTCTGTTCTGTGTTTATGCATCGCCACTGTTGCTTCAGTATTTGAATTTATTCATCATTAAGTTGGCAGATGGTTATGAGATTGTGTTTAAATGCCCTCATCTCAAATCAGAAACCTACAAACCAAACCTACTTTTAGCTGTTTTTGTACGCGTGTGTGTGTGTCTTTCTGTGTGTGTGTCTAAAGTACAGTTCTCACTGTCCACTGCCATAGAAAACATTGGTTACAATGCGAGTTCTAAACTTGACCCTGACCTACTCCCGCCCCTGCCTTGCTACTCCCCCTAGCTCCACTTTTGAACTTCACCACCATGACAGTGATGTTGTCGGGGCAGCCGCGGTAGAAAGACTGGAGGACAATGCTCTTGGCGCCGAAGTGAGGCTCGTCCAGGCGCTCGCGGACGAACCGGACGGCCTCCTCGTTGCTGAAAGCGTCCCACAGGCCATCTGATGCCAGGATCATGAACTCTGGCTGCAGTTTGTCCAGGTCAAAGGTCATGATATCAGGGTCGGGGATGACTACGTTGAGGTTCTTCAGCGGGTAGTCCCCTAGAGAGCGGGACATAGCCAGGATTCCCTGGACTCTCCAGGATCCATTAAAACTGATGAAACCTCCTGGAAATGAAGAAATAAGATTGAAACAAAAAACATGCATGCAGCTATTTGTGGACATACCGTGTATCAATCCAAATCATGGAGTGAAATACTGAAATACTACATCAATTTAAGATAATATTTACTTAGGTATCTATTTCAGACCCTGTGCTTTGTTTAACACAATGCTGTTCCAAAATACACCAACAGGTGGGAGCCAAGGACCCCAAATTCAACCAAGAGTGCAGCACAGGTACTGTATGCTTTATTTTACAGGGTTGTTTCTTTCATCATGTACCTGCCCTCTTGATCCTCTTGCGCTCTTTGAGCTGATACGGCTTGTGGTCATGTGATAGTGCAACAGCGTTCCCATCCTTGTCGCACAACACACCACGAGAGTCTCCAACGTTGGCTACTGTGAGCTCTCTGTCCGACAGCAGCGCAACAAGACAGGTCGTGCCTGCACAGGAGATTGTAAGAGAAAGACAAAAATGAGGAAAAACCAGCTGAGGAAGCTGTTGTGTGTTTATTTTAGCCAGATGGGAGTAACAGAGGCTCGGGGTTTATCCCATCATTACTTTTTTGTTAAATTGTTCTCCTGTGAATAAACCTTTTCTTTTTGTTATCACACTAGCCCTATGATAAAAGTGAAATTAACAGTTATTTGCATATACCATGTGTGCCAGATTTAATGCATTACACAAAACTAAACAAAAATTGCTTATGGTAGTTGTTGAGAGCAAAGTAGAGAAAGGATGTTAATGTTTGATAAATGTGATATTTAATCTTGGTATTAGAAGCCTAAGATAGCAGAGTCCTAGCCGTCCAAAGTGTCAGTAGAATCTCCAGCAATGAAAAGGTCACGAGAGCCACTAATATACATTATGTGATGTTCCACACTACAATAAATACAGTCATTTATAAGGAATAGACTTTAACTATTCCCCAGGTCTGTTAACATGTGATGACATATAGGAACTGTTTGACATTTCAAATGTGATTTACAGATTTGTGGAAGAAAAAGATGGTCAATAAATGGTGCAAGCTGCAAATGATAAGGTGAGAGAGTGGGACCGTCTAAATAGAGGCTGCATGGACAACTGACCGTTTTATCTCGTTGAGCTGTTGGTCAACAGTAAAAACAAGCACAATGAATACAAACTGATACTATGACTCCTATGGAGAGAAAATCATTAGGTCTTTCATCGTGTCTTTAATCCGCTGAATTGACGCAATGCAAGACTGTCACCCAACAAATCAACAATGAAGGACAGCATAGGCAAAAACTGTATCAAATGCCACCAACTGATCAATCTGGACTGTAGCTCTGAATTTTACATCAGTGCAGAGTATCACAGTACACCAATATCAATGTGCAGCAGCGTAATGTTACAGCTCTTCTCAGTCAGCATTACAAGCGGAGTGTACAGGAGGAGCCCATCACAGAGGTAAATGTCAGCTGGGAGGCACTGTGCTGAGAGGATGTTGCACAGGAAATTGCGAACAGTCGAAGAGGAACTGCGAACTGGAACTCATGTCCTTCAAGACGCACTTGAAGACATCGTTTCAAAATCACTGCTTTGACCAAGGCTAAGGTGCAGAATGATTGATGCAAATGTTGAGATTAGATTTAAATACATCACAACACATGCAAAGTGACCGTTGGAACATATTTGTTTGCATGGTACATTAGTTTTGCGTGGGGGATCCAGATTTGATCCAGCTTTGCCCACGAACTTCACGGTCAGATTTTCCAACTCTTCCTATCCTATTTCTATCAGCCCCATACCCTGCTGTCCCTCCCCACCACAGACACACGGTGTATATTCACTTCCCACCACTCTCCTCCCCCTCCTGACCTGCTTCGTCGTGGTTGGCAGAGAGCTTGTCCAGCATCTCACGATCCACATTCAGGATGCGCTGCTCAAGGATGCTGGAGTAAGAGAGAGCGCTCTCTCTCTTCTCTCTCTCAAAGGCCTGCAGCTGCTGCTTCAGGGTTTCTGGCAGGTGGGCCTTCACATAGTCAGCTGCAGCCTGGCAGAGGGAGGAGGTCGGAAGAGACAGGGGAGATTAGACAGCGGAAGGTGAAGTAGAAGGAGAAGCACGGAGCTGTTTTGGCGTCGGTGATATCAAATCAGTTTGTATTGTAGCCGACCCTTACATGATGTAGCAAAGCAGACCTTTTAGAAGCCCTTTTTTTATCTGCAGTGTACCAAATAGTACAATGGCACCGAAGGGTGGTCCTGCAGAGGTTTATGTTTCGAATAAACAGAAATGATTCTGCATCGGTTTCTTGACTGTAAGCATCTGTAAGCACCAGGCAGCTGGGTGCTTAGAATTTCTATTAAACAAGCAGAGAAAACCCTTCTCATTCATACAACTGGCGGCACTGTAGTATACATACTCATTTCATCACATTTTGAGATTAATGTCCTCAGTCTGACAGGTCACCAGCATAGAATACATAACGTTGTGAAGATGTTACAATTTAGATTTTGACACCCTAAATTAGAGGAGTGTGTTTTGTTGTTTTATACAGCTTTGTGCTGACTTATTCAACAACCTCCTCATCCTCCAGCCCACTTGCCTTCCTCCTCCTGCCCTTACTTATCTGCCTCTTCCATCATTTCCTCTGCCAAGATTTCCATTATACTAATTCTTTCTAATCAAATCTAAACAGAGAAAATGTTATACCGTCTTAATGTCCCGGCTGATACAGGGTACATATTTCATATTCGCAGTTGATATGTAAATTAGGCCACTTTGGTCCATTCGATCTACAAGCTTCCGCTGTTTCGCTCTCTGATGTGGTGATGTGCTACAGCAGTTCTACATTAAAGTCACGAGTGTGAGACCTTCAGTTTGAGTTTTATTTGAATTTTGACCATTCTGTACCAAAACATTTCATGCATATGATTATCATCATCATTTTAGGTGTAATTATTGTCTATTAAGATACTGCCAAACCCCTGAGCAAAGGCACACATGTGTCTCTGAACACGTGGTGCTAAGGTTTGTCTTCAAAACTCTCCGTTACATTTTAGTCACACGCGGTGTTTGCATTGATGCGGTTATCAACGTTATCGACAACCGATACGGATGAGAAATGAAAAACACTATAACTTCACTCAAAATGTTCGTCATTACTTTATTATATCATTGCATAAATGGAATTGGGAGTAAAATACAGCAAGGGATCCAGGCCTGGAAGTGAAATATTATGGCAGATTACGATATTCCCAATGATCACGTGAAACCATCTCGCTCTGCCCCCTCCCTCCCCCTTTCTCTCTTTCCCTTTCGCTGTACTCACGCATTTAGTTAAATGGGGAGAGAGGCACTCGGTGAACCTTGGTCAGGAAAAGAGCTTCAAGTGTAAATTTCCACTTGACGTAAACAGCTGAAAACGCCAGTGCAGTTACAGTCTCAAATAATTCACTGTCTGAGGATTTAATGAGTGATATCAATATTAGCCCAACTTCACTAAAAGTTGATTAATGGGCCTCTTATTGACATTGCTTCTTTGTGAAATCCTATTTGGCAGTTGAGTTAGTGTATAGCTATAAATTCAATTTTTATGCAGCAAAGTAGTGTGAAAGCCTGTTAAAGTTCCTGCTTCAACAGCAAATATTCTCAGTAAATCATGTTAAGAAAGAGGAGCTACGGCTTGTGCTGACTTTTATAATTCTGGGCCATAACTCGTTCTGGGCCATAATGATAAAATACACAAAAAGGAAAAAAGGAGCAGCGATGACGTGGTTGAGAAATTTCCTGCATATTTTCAGAGCCAGAGCGCACTGCAGTGCCAGAGACAGCCTGTTCTATCTGCCCGTATTTGGTTTGGCAGGATCGCTGCATTTAATATTGGTAATGTGTGTGTGTGTGCGTGCGTGCTTACGCCAAACTGCATCAAAAGGCACTAGCAAATGAATGTCCAAAGATATCCACACACGCAGTCATTTTTCAGGCCAACATCATTAGCATGGACAGTCCCAGAAGATACCGCTTTCTCAAAAAGGACCCTTAACATCAGTGTCATCTCCCAGTGATTTACTATCTGCATGTAGTGTTGGTGCTCAGCATTTAGACTAAACATAAACTGTGTTTCCATTTCTCAGGGTGAGGTCTGTGTAACATTAATAGTGTTAGTATATATGCTAATGACCCTGCGAAAGCTGAGGGCCCTCAAGATGAACGGATGGCAATAAAGCACAAGTGAAAAAACATATAAAAAGGACGGAACAAACACGCACACGCGTATAAACACACATTATGCACAGAGATACAAATCAGACAAAAGTGAAAAGGAGGAAAGCTCGCAGGACAGAACGAGTGAAAGTGAGACGTCGGGCCATGCGGGAAGGATAAATATTTGTTTATGGGACAGGAATAGAGGAGCGATCCAGATGAGTAAACACCAAACACTCTCTGTTGTCTCCTTCTCTGCGATTGAACACAACGGCAACTCTTGCAACTAATCTTTTTGAACAGAGAACAGGCAGCTCTTTTAGAATTTTTCTGTATTCAAGTGATGCAAAGTGTAGATGTACGGCATGTCAGACACAGGGACGAGCGTTCTGCTGTGGAGTGGAAGCAGAACATTTGGTTTCTGTGACAGCGTCAGTGGACACGAACCGATTTCATTTTCAGTCCGAAGCTACAGTTGAACTGCTCGTCTACGTAACCATCACAGATGTTGCATGTTGGAACTTTAAACGTCTGCTCAACCACATTAATCTTTTAGTTACATGCTTTTGTTTATTAATAATAATTGAACTTCTTGGATTAATATACGTGGCTGACTGTGTGTTAAAATAATGATTCAAACTAGAACTTGAACTGGATTAAAGAATAAAGCTGAAGGCATTTATTGAGCAAAAAATACCCAAACGTCACTGCTTCCAGCCTCTCGTGTGGATAATTGCTGGTTTTCTTAGCCATCAGTGACAGACAACGGAACATCTATTGGTTTTGGATCGCTGGTCAGACAAAACAAGCAATAGTAAGACGTCACCTTGGGAAATTGTGATGGACTATTGAAACTATTTTCCCAACATTGTGTAGAACGAACCGTTGATCGTTTCACTGAGAAAATAATTGGCTATACATCCAGGGCTGAGTGTAGCTATCATTCGGCATACACACATCTGCAGATTATCCTAAAGCTCCACAATTATGACTAAAAGCCCAACTCTATTCTCCTCAACAGCAGGTTCATCAAGGACATGAATAATCTATTGATGATTGCAACATGCAGGGAGGAACTCACACTTCTTGTTTGGGCCGCCATAATGTGTCGTATTAATGGAAGCAATAACACTAAACTTATGTCAAACAGAAAGACGAGGCTGTAAATCAGAAACCGGCATCATTCAGAGATCCTCTGGGTGGGGGGGGGTGGGGGTGGTGGTGGTGGTGGTGGTGTGACAGGTGGTCCAGGACATGTGGTTTCTCATGAAGGCAGCCATGAGAAACCAGTGACCCCTGACAACACACACACACACACAC
>JAVQJF010025625.1:0-30640 GCA_036023855.1 Gadopsis marmoratus | reverse complement strand
AGAAGCTGCAGCCATATGAATTAGAAAACAAAGTAAAAACAGCTGCAGTGTCTCTGGACAGTCGTTACAGCTGGAACATGTGTTGTAGTTCTTCTCTAGCTGGACCCTTTCTGACATTGTCGGCTGCACAATGGAGCATTCTGATTATTATGGAGTCTGACATCATTCTTGTAAATACATATTTTGTTAAAAATTACATGTTGCTAATGTGGACAGAGAAAAATGAGATAAGTCATGAGAGATACAGAGAGTTTTTTGGCAGCAGGCCTGTCTTGTGTTACTTCTATAATGTTATTCTAGAGCAACTTGTTATAACAAGATATAAAGTGTTGCTGTAACTTGGTATCTGATATGATGCTGCTGTTGTTGCAGCGCAAACTATTGATGGGTATAATGCATTTGTCAGCCCCCCCCACCCAATGTCACCACCAGCCGTCACTGGACGTTACCATCCTTAAAGGAGCATTTCCACATTCTTCTACCATACATCCCATCAACTCTTCATGTCATTTTAAATGAAAAAACCTCAGAGAACGTTATAGATGGCTGAAGGTTGTCTTCTTAACTTTATTGTCTGCCACACAGCCCCCGACCCTCAGAGGGCTGGCTCATGTCATAGTTTTGGAAAAGCTCTGTTTACCCCATACACACTGAAACATTAAGCTGGTGTTTTAAGATTTACACTCTGCTCCGGTTTGGGGAGAAAAAAAGCTGTTTTAGTCTGGACAGAGGGCTGGAACAGAAAGAAAAAGATGAGAGAAGAGAGAGAAGATTTCCAAATTGCACCGACTTGATGTGGACGCACCCGTAGTTCCTTGCAAAAGAAGAAAAGTATCCTGATAAGCTCCTAAAGATGTTGCTAAAATTAAACTAAATTTAGCAGATAAGGATTTTGCAGATTTCCTGCTTCATATTGACACACAGCTTTCCACTACAACCAGACTTCTACTCATGGCCTCTTAGCAGCCCCACCAGAGCAGCTGAGGGTTAAGCCTCTGGCTCAGAGGCACTTCAACAGTAGTTGTTGAGGGAAGGGAAATCGTTAGTCACTTCCCCCACCCACATTTCCCAGTATGTTTGAGGCGCCTGACGACTCGCCAACGCAAAACCTCCAGTCTGCTTGTTCATGCCTCCCCACTGAACTGCATGCCTCTCTTTCAGATATTTTATTTTTATGACTACCTCCCACACTTCATTTGCAGTAGCGACCTTTGAATTTTGCCCTCTAGATCTCAAACGGCGCACTGTGTCAGCAAGGCGATCTGTCCCTAAAGGGTGGTTACTCTGCATTATGTCTTAGTTTACGAGTAGTACGGCTCGAGTAGCAAATGTGACGCCTAGACAAGTGTCTCTCACTAAGCGTATAATACAGAGACCCCCGGCAGGGCCGAGCCAGAGGATCCCTGAGCAGCAGTCAGAGTCTCGGGCCTGCAGAGGCTGTTCTTGGTCGCCAGGACAGAAGACCTCAAAGAAGAGAGAGCCTCTGTGCTCAAGCCACACCACCAGCCTCTTGAATCTGTGGTGTGCCGCAGAAGTGGAGAAAATCATGTAGCATTAACATGAGGTGAGTTCGCCCCCGCTGCCACTCACACTGTTTATGGAGAGCCATGTGCCATGTCACTGCTTTTTAGTTCCACTGTAACCATAAATCATCCACATCACGATATTCTTCTTATCCTTGAATGTGTGTACGTTAAAGCTGATCAGTACTACTGGACCGAGATTAGACATTTTCTGCCAATAGCTTCACGTTTTCCAGTTAAATGCCTGATGCATTCAGCTATCGTCTTCGTAGGGTGGAAAAGCTGCTGAAACAGCATTTAGACGGGGGCTAAAACTGTTTTCCATTAAAAAGCTAATTAAATTATTTTATGTGGATCGGCATGTCCTTAGGGCAAGGTAAACCACCAAATCTAATCAACTGTACGGAAGATGGATTTATACTGTTGGATTAAGAGTTAATTTAAAGAAGAAAATAGCAGGTTGTGAGTACTGTTTTCGTGTAGCTGTAATTAAAGCTGTTATAATCAATATTGTTAACAAAGGATTAAATCGCTGTGTGTATGGTGAAAGGGGCTTCTGGTGGTGATGAACCCACAGAATGCTCGGAGTATTTTGATTGTTTTGGGTTTTTACACTTTTAACTGTTTCGCTTCACCTTTGGCTGACTCCAAAGCAGTTTTCAGCAAAAAGCTAAATATAAACCCCAGTATACTAAAAAACTAAATGTATACTGGGCCTGTAATAACGCAGGTATCGCTTTAAGGCCTTGATCGTTGGTGCCTTGGCGCCTGGAGGGTCTGGGGCCCCAGGCCATTTCCTGCTTTGCCTTGTTGGTAATGCAGCCTTGCCTCTCTGCTGTCACTGCAGTGCATGTTTCTCGTCTCCACCTGACTAGTCTCAGGGCCCCATCTCTGGCTCCCAAGGGTATCTCTGGAATGACTGCAGTTTACAGGGTCTCGCCCCTATAAATAGATTTCACTGCTGGGGTCCATGTCAAAGATCTTTTAATTAAACATCTGTAGAGCTGTGGTGTCTTGTGGTGTCGCTGGTTAAATGCCATCAGCCCAGGCTGTAAAGACATCAGCAATAAAAAGCATCCGGAGAGGCCCGCTCTTACAAAACTGCCGCACACCAAAGTTTGATGGAGAAAAGGAATATTTAACTTGGTCGACTCCCTGAATCTGTGCCAGTAATTTGTTCAACATAACTTCAGATCCATCAGCCTGTGATACATGTACGCTGAGAATGCTCAGCCAAGTTGCAAGGTTTTACCATTTCAATGCAGGAAAAAAAAGCCAGGAAGCCAATACGGTGCTGCTGACGCTTTGACTACCGGAGAGGCCGACATTTGTTTAGTCAGGTGAGCTGCCGTTGCCACTGAGCTCCTAAATTCATTTTCTGACAGGACTCGAACATACAAAAAAGGAAAGTACTCTGACAGTTTGTGTAATTAGCAGCAGGTTTAAAGTTCAATCCTGTCACCGGAAGGCTATATCATTAACATGTACATCCATAGCCAGGTGTATTGCTCAAGTCGTTTTGCATTTGATACCTAAAATTCAATGTAAGTAAACAGTTTATGCGTATTTCACATCACCTCCTTCTTAACCTCTTGTGAATCCTCGCCACCATTTCCGTTCAGCAACTTAATGGTCATGTTGAGATGGCCCCCATTCCATGTTAACACCCACCTCTCAAGCAGCAGTAGATGGCAATAATAACTATTATTATCATTTCTGCCACATAGCTGCACCTTGTAAATCGTGAGGAAGATCCAGGTGCTCGTAGTGCACTGGTCTTTGAAGACAAACGATCAAAGCCCCAAGGGCAGGCTTAAAATGCACAAACGCTGTCCTTTATATTTAAAGCAGCAGCCAAAAAAACTGGATATTTAGCTCCTCTACATTGTTAAAAACAGTACACCTGACATTGAAAGGTAAAAGTCAGCTAAGTAGTGGTGGCTTGTCTAATGAATGGTTAGTTAACGCCACGGCTCATCCAGGCATCTGTAGTGAAGGTGTTTGTGTCACGACAGTGATTTAGAGGCAGGGCGTTGAAAGTGATGCAGCCTTTTCAATCATTCACCGTCTTCCACGACATAAGCCAACACGCTGCATGCCTCCAAGCATCTGTCTGCGGAACCCACCTATCTCAACAATCCTTCCACAAAGGCCGCCTGCGCCAAAATTATATAAGGAACAGTACGGAAATTATTTTAGACGGGGATGTGTATGTGACGTTTACATTTTTCCCGAGAGAGTCTGAATTTTTTTGGGGAGAGCAAAAAAAGTGCATTTTGTTTTTTTCCTCAGACCAAATTTATACCCAGCGCCCAATTCAAAAAAACCTAGAAATACGCAAATTATTCATTTTGTAATCTCTATGAACAGATGTCTGTATGTGAATGCAGAATCTGTAAGCAAGGGACACGTTTTTGGATCCGGGAAGCATTTTGGTTTCATTTGTAGTCCGAGTAGTAATGACCAGTCGCATTTGAGCGGGCTTTGGTTTCTTGCAGGTAAACAGCCTGTGTGGACAGCAAAAGCGGCGGAATGCATTTGCCAAAGTGCAATCTCGGAAACCCATCAGCAAGTGTTATGATGATGATATAGCTCTTTATCAATCTCAGAACCCTTTTTATTAGCTTTTGGCAAACAATGACAAATCATCAGCAGACAACAAACTGGGATCTAATGCTTTTTTTCAAAGTGAAATGTATGGTTCGTCCCCCCTCCCCACTCCAGTCATTTTTATACGGTCCCTAACAAGATGGTGAAGTTCCATGAAAAGGCAGTTACAGCATGAATGGGAGTAAAATAATTAGTGTGCTGGGGTGGAAGACTTTGTGACCCATTTTCCTGCTGCAATGAAGACATGTATCTTCATTTTTAAAATGGGTTACACACATCTGCAGGATATTAAACACGCAGCCATGCCACTGGAGTCTAAATTGATGACTTAAACCGCCAAACATGATTTACATCCCTCTACATCACATGTAACAGGCATTCATTTCACACAAACAGCAACATCTGTGTAGTGCTCCGCTGAAGAGCTAAGCTGGGCTCATAAATTGAAGGTTCAGTACAGAGCGCGTAATAATGAGACCATACTTTTTCAATTAGAGATTTTTTTTTGTTGTTTTGCTCCACAAATGTCACTCAGTGGGGAAAACTCTTCACCTCGTGCTACTGCAGTGCTTTCGGTGAGAGCATGAGGCAACTAAAGAAACAGTAGCCGTTGACAAGGAAAACACAGCCCTGGCGAGAGGCCCCGGTGCTTTAGAGGATACTGCTTCCAGCTAAAAAAAATAAAGCCTCCTTCCTGTAAGTCCAGACCATCTAGAGACAGACAGACCCGAGCCTCCCGGAAGCCAACCGCAAGGCGATCTGAAAGAAATGAATGTTCTGATGGCTATAAGCCGTCAAAGAATAGAGGTTTTATGAGAACATCCCTGTCATCGCTGCCAGCGCAGCACCAGCACGTAGACAATGTACATTATGGGTTTGAGAACATATCTGTGGAATAGTAGAGTGGATTGGAATGAAGAGCCTTTGTCCTGAAAGCCCGCAGAGAATTTGGGTTGAATTAACACAACAGTACCGATTGTCGAGTATTTCATGTCGATCAGTGCAGTTGAGTCTGTACATTCGCAGGAAATCTGTATCCCACCGGCGGAACCCTTTTGTAGCTACTGTAATTCTGTTGCTTCATAAAATTTTTTTTTTATATTCACAATAGATGAAACGACTATGTGCAAGGCGATGCTTGTAGCTCTAAAGAGCGTTTTAGCCTCCTTCAGCTCAGCGTTTCGGTTTTACGGCCCACAACGTTACTCTTGT
The DNA here is from genome assembly GCA_036023855.1 of Gadopsis marmoratus. NCBI lineage: Eukaryota > Metazoa > Chordata > Actinopteri > Centrarchiformes > Percichthyidae > Gadopsis > Gadopsis marmoratus. Next base: position 25,295 of record JAVQJF010025625.1, on the reverse strand, counting down.
GGTCCAGTCTCGCCACTCGCATCGTTGTTGTTCCCGACAGCAGCAGGCAGAGGTTCAGAGAGGAAGCTCTGAGACGCCGACTGTGCGCTAGCTGCCCAGCAGACAGACGGCGCGGACAGACAGACGAAGTTAGCAACTAGATAACTAGCGTAGTAAAGCATCTAGGGAGCTAAAGAGACAGACATTTTTCTCAGGAGATGGTGGAGACCAAAACAGAGCTTAAAGAAGAGTGAATATTGGACTTTCATTCGTGAGGTCGACAGAAAGACAACTCCAAATGAATGCTAATGCTGCTGCTCTGTGTCTACTGGATGTGTAGGGTTTGCCAACATGTTGACATGGCCCCAAAGTGGGACAAAAGCAAAGAATTCTTGCTGCTTTCAGACAAGCATCACACTCTCGCTTGTCACCATTTTGGATCGTGTGCCATTTCTTTGAACCGATTTCACGTCACATATCTCTCTCTCTCTCTCTCTCTCTATATATATATATATATATATATATGATAGTCTTCTGCTGGTGCTCACAATTTTTGTTTTAAATATCTCAAATGGTTGACATTGGCCTAAATATTCCAACATCCATAAGCCTGCCAAAATAAATGTGGAGCACTGGACTGTCAGCGTTTAGGTTATTGTGAGTGAAAGGTCTTACATTGGGTTTCATTTATACAGTTGTTCACAGTCCAGACTCTAGAATCACTTCCTCTGAAGTGAGGAGCTGAATAGCTCTTTGGCACAACTATAGATCCTCTGTTGCTTTTCACAGAAAAGTAGCTTTACAAATGCCCTATTCATGTTTTTTTTTTTAGCGTGGCAAAGCTTTCCTTTGCAGTAGTAGGACTTGGCTGGCCTCCGTTTGTCAAATTCACTCCAGCCCTCAGTGTAAGGACATGGGCTTGTTTTATTAAAGGAACCTTTGAATTATTGATCCTACCCCTCATATTTACCTTTTGACAAGAAGTCCAAAATGCACATATATACAGCTCTAGAATAAATTAAGAGACCACTGCAAAATGATCAGTTCTCTGGTTTTGCTATTTGTTTGAGTAAAATCAACGTTCGAAAATGTAATTTCTTCCAGAGCTGTATATAGAGTATATAAATTATCAAATAAATATTGAGTAGTTAAAAAAAAACTAAGATTCTAAGAATGACGTATTTTAGTTTTTTTATTTTTACATTAAATAAGTGCCATGAATAAAAGTGTTAAAGGGTAATTCTGGTCCCTATTTTTTTAAAGCATATTTTGGGCTCTAAATGACTAACACGAACAACAGCTTTGGAATCTAGTCGATCGGCATCCGTCAATGGGCTGCAACATAATCCTTTGGGGACAACTGCGCCTGTCAAAGTCCGTCCACTAAAAGCGCTTGTTTCTGCCGCTGACAGGCTCAGATGTTGTCAGACTTGGAAAGGATCCCTACAGAGACAGACCATTTTGTAAAAGAGTAAGATCCTTTTTGCTTAACCAGAAACAGCGTTGTCTTCCTGCGACAACTCACATCTCGCAAGATTTCAAAAGCGAGACTATTCCTTGAGCAAGACTTCTGTTTCAGATTTCAAAAATACTGGAATTAACCTTTTTTTAAGGCTTGATCTCAGCTCCCAAAGTCAGTCAGGAACGGCCAGAAGGAGCAGTAGCAACAGACTCTTCATATTTCAGAAATGCATGATAAGTCGATGAACGATACGCCCACACTGCCACACAACATGAACAAGAGAATTATGGCTTCAGCGTGAATACAATTAAATGTTTATGTTGCTGTGATTCTTCCTGATGTTCACGTTAAACAATTAAAAAAGTGCAATACAATTCTGGTGGGTTAAACCCTCATTTAAAATGATTCTAAATAAATATATACTATATACATTTTTATTTAGGGACAATTGGACATGTATTTGACTAACATCAAATATATGATAAGACTATGTCCATTTACTATTCAAGATTTTTGTGAATAATATTCCATACAGGATATATGGATATTGTCAACGTGACTGTATGGGGAATATCATGTTTCAATATATTGAGGCATTTACACAGTAATGTTGTACAATGAATTATGGGCGTTCTGAGTAGATGTAATTGTATTTTCCTGCACTTTGGAATCACAGCTGTCAGCACTGAAGAATCACATTTACACTTTGATAAAAGTTACTTTTAGCTTCATTATGCAAATATATGAAGTCCTACATATATGAAGTCCTACTTTTTGCTAAGAACATTTTGACTCATAAGTTTTTCTTTGTAGTTCACATATCCAGCCAAATTCTTTACCCTTGTATTCCTTCATGTACCATGTATGTGTAAAATACCATGGATGTGTAAAATGAATATTTGCTGTGCTTGTCACTGTTTGCCCAATCACATCGAGGCTATTTAATATGCAAAAAAGAAAGTACTACCATTTGCATTTGCTTGCTTCATCCAAGACCAATTCCAATTTTTAAGAACCACAAAACATCCAACCCTAATTTTTGTTTTAATTCATCCATCACAGTGTCCTGGTGTAAAGAAAACAGCATGCTAGTTAAAAGTCAATGTCTCTGCCACTCATACGGTGCTCGTTACAGAGGAATATTGTATGGAAGTTGCAAGCTATGAGTACCAACACTCTGGAGAACATTTCTTGTTATAAATGAAAAATTGCTTCTACCAAGTGTCTTCAGACAGCTGCTTTATCATCCCGACTCCCGAGAGATAGGATGCCTATATCCAACTCTAACCACCTTCTGAAACTCATCTCCCCATCACGATGTTGCCCACAACAACCCTGCCTGGAGAAACAATGACTTGTGGAAAGGCCCAGTGCCACATGTGGTTTCTTACTCATGCATCTGTGCAGTAAAATGGCCCGGAGCGCCCTTTGATAGCTATGTTCTCTGGGGAGTCACCAGGCCCGGCACTGATACTTCAGAGTTTCTGGAGGTGAACCCTAACATGACCCTGGCCTAACGCTCCGCCATCTGCTTCTGCAGGCCAGTCACATGCTTCCATCTTGAGGTGATCACACGCTGACAGTATGACGCAGGCCATCGGATTAGTTTTTCCTGCCTTTATTGAATAGTTACAGCTGCAGAGAGAGGATCAAATGCAGCAAAGGATCCGGCTAGAATCAAGTCCGGTCCGTTGCGGTGTGGACTCAGTCTTAATAGCACACGCTCTGCCAGGTGAGCATCCAGGGTGGCCCAGTTTTACTGGATGCTTTTATCTATAGTGGCTTACAGCACCATGAGTGCATGCATTTTTAGTTTGGGTGGCCCAAATTCTGGTAGTTGTAGAGCCTTGCTGTACAACACTAAGCCACAAGAATAACCACAGCCAAGAGGGAAAGGAGATCTGATAGTGGTCACCATGCCACGGAGATACGAGGAAAATCTAAATAAATGCAGCACATTTGTATCTGACAGTCTGCATCCAGATGTTTGAGAAACGCCTGTCTGTGCAGTGTTTATGGAGAAAGTCATTCACAAAGGAACCTAGGAAGCTGTCTCGACATTGCTGATGGTGTTGCCATGGCACCAGGAACAGGCGGTTTAGCTAAGCAGATTTTTCGAGGTGTGGAAGGAGTCCGACCTCCTGTCATCTCCAGTTTGTTCCATTCCCACCAGCCACTGATGGCTGTGCACATCGGTTTCAACGTGTGCATGTGTGTGTGTGTGTCTGCAAGGACTAATGAAGGACATTTTGAGAATGTGTGTGTATTCACCACATCAGCAGGGGAAGCAGAATCATGAGATGAAGTCTGGAAGTGAGCTCAGGCCAGCAGAATGCGGGCTACACTGTTAAAACGCCACATGAAAGGGGCTCCTCTGGGTTCTGTGGGAATCCATGAATTTTTTTTTTTCCCACCACTGCAGGAGTTTTCCAGCCATGGGTCCCGTGTTAATCAAGGGTTAAAGAGTGTCGCTGAGTGATACATGAACATGGCAAATCTGCTACTGTATGCTGACGTACCTCTGCAGGCCTGACGATGACCACATTGAAAAACTGATTCCACAAGTGAAAAGTGTGAGGTGAGGCCAACTCAGTCATTAATGTGGACACGACATGGGCCAATTTGATCTGTCAGCCAAGATCAACTTTGGCATAGCTCAGATGTAAGCTACCTGATGCGTCTCTGGTGAGGCGATATAATTATAACTTTTCCATCTTAGCTGGAAAAACACTGTGCATTTGGGTTAACAGACATGTCAAGGCCAATGGGGTGGGGGGGGGGTCTAGAGGCAACACAGCCGCTCAGCAGGTAACTCCTTACTGCAATGATGAACAACACAGCAGGTAGAAACTCTGAGGGCCCAGAGGCATCTCCTGAATGCCATTCACTGTTTCCATTGAGTAGTAAAACAGCTGCCAGCCCAAAGACAAATAGACCAGAGAACACAGTGTGTCTTCTTGAGGGCCCCTAAAGGCGATAACAATAAGTGATTGTCTTGCAGAGTGAGCTAAGACAAACATAAGAACTGAGCATAGTCCGGTATATCTCTGCTAAGACAGATACCATGGGGAATAAGATAGTAAAACTCAATATATATAGCCTCTAAAAAAAGACTTCTCTTCCAAAAAACTTCATAATGGAACTTTTCAAAGAGGTAATAGCAAAACTCTGACTGCAGATAAAATGTATTGATACATATTTCATAGTAGGTCCCAGGATAAAGCTGTTCTCTACTAAGAGTGCCACTATTTTTTCTCTTGGGGATGACAGCGTCTTCATTTTCTTGCTGAGAAGCTGGATTTCAGGTTTAGAAAGGAAAGAAAATAATTAATGGCGAATGAATAAATGTAACTGCATTTCCATCCACACGTTTTTAAAGGCATTTTCAATTTAACACGCGCTAATTTGCATTTTCTTTAGGCAATTCTCTGGTAAACTGTTTGAAATTTGCACTGAATGTAGACGAGGTAACGTGTACCTCATTTGACTTTTGAAAATGGATGACAAAGCTACATCTAAATTTGACACCAAGGTTACATATAACCATTGCTCCAAATTCATTCAGTCCTGCAATACATCCTAAAGGTAATAATGTTATACTGAGGGCTGTTTCTAATATTTAGCCTACCACCAGTGATGTAGATAGGGTGGACACATTAATATAACATGATAGAATTCAGCATCACCACAAAGCAAAGTCAATGACAATAAAATTGAATCGCCATAGTAACTCTAAGACTGATTCTACAAGAACTGAACATTATAACCTTTATAAAGGTAGGAGTTATAGACGTATTTGACATGTTTTAGCTACGTGTAACTAAACTGGCAACTATGTGTTTATTTCAGTGTGTAGTTGAAATTTAAAACGTTAAAGTTTAAAAGTCGACACAACTGTGGCCTAGACAGCTGAGAATGTTATCTTCTTCAACCAGCTCAGTTAAAACCGGACCTTCAGATCAGTCTCGATTGGGATATTGTGTAATTCACTGTAAAACCTGCTAAACCGATGTTTACTTTGTTAGCTGCAAGACAGGCCAGCAGGGAACAAGCTAACAACACGCCTACAAGGCCAGAACACCAGGTTAATGAGGCTCCAGTGATAATGTTAATATAATTTAACTGCTTGTTAAGCTGTGAGCTAAATGCTACTTGACGATTCATGATATTCATGGCCAGCCCAAAATGTGTGTTCTCTCTCTAACTGATGAAATACAGAAGGCAGCCACGTTAAATGTTTCATTCAAAACACTGCTAAGTAGAAGGAGCATTAATACTAAACACATTCAAAGTACAAAGTCAGTTATTGCGTCCTGCTGGAACTTGTGGATATATTTCCATCCCCGAGCTGCAGTGTCACTCAGCGAGGAGACTCCTCTGTGTCTACCCACTGTTTACCTTTGAGATGGAAAATGGCTGCTTGTGTACCTAACAGAGGAAACACAAGAGTCCTCCTTGAAGACCCCTTCACCAACACTGCGCTCTGAGAGAGACGTCTGACTGAGTGTGTGGTTTGGACACTATAGGCACAGAGGATGAGGGAATGTGGTTGAAATGATATCATCGAGAGAAAAAAGGATGAAGGATGCGGCCTGATCACTCTGTGACCCTGCTGAGGAGGTGATAGGAGGGAGGGCAGGAGAGCAGGATGGACGGATGTATGGACGTCTCTCAGGCTCTCAGGCAACATTAACCATTCTCCTCAGCTGTCACACACACGCACACGCACACACACACAGGGATAATGAATCACATATTGTGACAGTGGGTGTATCAACAGACGAAAACACACGGGATGAACAACAGCTCTGGTAATCCTAAAGGAAACGAGATGAGGTTTATGGTACAAAAACACAAGAAAAGAAACTATATTTGAGCAGGTGTTCCAGTGGAAACTGAGACTAGCCTGCCCTCTAGTGAGCAACATGATACAAATCTCCTTCTTTCGACCATTAACTAATGATAGAGCACTCATTCTCTCATCTTCAATTCGAGTTAAGATAGATTCTCATTTTTAAGAAACAGTGCAGTTTGGTGCTGTAGTGTCGTCCATATATCAATACCAGATGTCAGGTGATAATAAAATAACAACTAAACGCTGTCCGATACAAGTTGCAACTTGTATTGAGAATCTTTCTGTCTGTAAAATTGTTGTCCCTGTTGCAGTATATGAATAACACAGCTACACTAAGTGTATCCTGGTTACGTAAACACCATATCCTGGTTTCAGAGCTTGGATAAACCCTTGTCCCTGTTTTGGGGAACCTGGAAATGTTAGCTGGAATAATCCGACAGAAACCGGGATTCCGTGACACCGAAACCCCTCCAGGTTCCTGCTCATTCTCCGGCACGTGTGCAGGTGCATCATGAACTGCCTGATATGATGCTAAAGAATGTAATGTACGCTAATGATGATCTACAAGCTGACATAAAGGGACAGTCCGATTTCAGCAATGCAATGCAGATTCATTGATCAGCCGAGACGTTCAGGGTTCAACCTGGATACAGTTATGGTGATGTGAACAGGGATGGGAATAACCAGGTTTGTCATGTTCCATGTGAACATCATATTGCAAATATGATCAAAGAATAAGATAATAATAAAGAATAAGACTCAGAACCAGGATGCTAGTGTGTATGTAAAGATGCTAAATTACCTCCACATCAGATATCATTACACTGCTAATCTGTGGCATCAGCAGGAGTTTCCAGTCCTTACATGAAGGATAACTGCAGTTTATTATGGCTTTAGTCTATTTCTGTAGTTTGGTCATCATTCCTACTTGGTTATTGTAACATTATAATCACCAGAGTAGTTGCTGTGATCTGGGAATGTGGCCACATCAAAGTCTAATGGGGGATGAAACATTCAGTCAGGCAGAGAGTGAGCAAGGCAGCAGGTTAGCAAAATCATCTATACCACAGATAAAATAAAAAATAAACAGGTGCCCCAAAATAATATTTTTACCATTCAGTTTTAATGTTTGCCTTCATTTTCTCTTCCACATCAACTGACTAAGCCATGATCTGTCTGCCTGATTCTTGCCCGGTTTCAATTCTTTTTACCGATGTCCCCACCTCCTCGGAAACCCTCAAACTAACTTGGCGTGTATAATGTTAATATTACTGACGGGAATGAAGGCCAAAACAATGAAAATAAGACCTAAGTCATAATAAACAGGGACTATCCTTTAAGATGTGCCTCTGGGTATATAGTGGAAACCCTCCCTCTAAGATATCCCTCGTGCTAATCCACATATTAGACCACATGTCCAGCACAGTACATCGAGTCACGTTAAGAATGGTTAGGGTTATGTTTAGGCTCCTGTAGGTACACTTATGTTGAGAAGCCGTGGTTGTGAGGATGGCAATGTTGGTCTGTGGTCTGTTGGTTGGCCGGTCCACCACTGAAATGTTTGATAGATTGCCATGAAATTTGGTACAGACATTCATGTCCCCCATAGGATGAATTGTAATCACTGTGGTGATCCTCTGACCTTTCAAGTTTAAGTACACCGTTTAAGTAGTCCAATACTTTGGTTTATGACCAAATACCTCCCACACTGACATTCCCATCAGCCACAGCCGTCTTTGCGTTGGTGGATAATTAGCTAACATGCTAAACTAAGATGGCGACAATGGGGAACATTACCCCTGCTAAACATCAGCGTGTTAGCATGTTTGTATAACGGCGCACACTCGTACAGTCTTTCCTCAAAGACACGCGTGGTGTTGCCTTCGTTTGTACACACGAAAAGTGACGGAGGTCGCTGTGTGAAGAACGAAGAGACCTTTAGAGAGACGATCAAATCCTGCGTTACTGTCACGCCTCCACACACCTGGCCAATCGCTGCATGGCGTGCGCATGCAAGCCGAATTGTCAAGTGCAATTGTGAATTTGAAAAGGCGTGGTGTGAGGGGGTTTTAGGCGCTGTTCATTTGAAGCATACTGAGCCATTTATTCCTTTTCCTCGCCAACAACTGTGCCTACATTGTTTTAATGAGGTCTGCACCCTGACCAGGCCGTTCTCAATTCTCTTTCCAGCTTGTGTGGTTTACGGCAGCATATCAACCTGGATCGGGGGGAAATTGAGGGCACATCATCACAAAGATTAGCCTGTATGGACAACCAAAGCCTCATTCATAGAAGAGGCAGGTAATGAGATGAACTCACTGTATACCAGAGTTGAGTGCCTGTCACTGGTCATTTCCTCTATCCCAGTGGTGCTGGCTACTCCGCAGGATTTCTGTCTTTGAAGCTATGCATTCAATACTGTTTCAACCAAATAATGGCTCTTTGTAAAGACTACTTCTTGCATATCTACTTAAAGTTTCCACATCACCAGATGTAGAAGAAAAACTGAGCATGGCAATAGCGGATCTACTTTCAAGTTAAACCTCACGGCCATTCTCACGGCCCCTCATGTGTGGAGCAAGTTCTCTAGACTTGCTTTCCTTATTTCTTACAAATGTTTAAGATATCAGCATGTGACCGTAACAGTAAGATACCTTTTAGTTTTAATATAGGGAGAACATCCGAATATATAAACCATCCAACATATTTGTTAATGGATGTCGTTCCCATTTGTGCTCGCTGCCACAGAATATGATTTACTGCCTGATCTTCAGCTGCACATGCAGGAGGAAGTCTGTCGGCGGGACACGGGGAGATCTTTACCAGATGTGTGGAAGACATTAGCTCATAGGAGTTCCAGAGGTTTGACTAAAAACCACTGCTCGCAGGATGACGTAATGAGGAGTCAGTGATGCATATCAATTACTAACTGAAGTTAGTCCTCTAAAAACTTGGGTGAGGATCAAGAAGAGCTTTTTTTTTGTATGTTAATACGTCTGTGTTACCATTTTGGCATTCACACTGAGTGGTAAAATAAAGATGGAGTCAGGTGTTAAGTAAGCAGCCCTCTACTGTGCCTGTACACGATACATTTATAGAACAATATGCATCTGTGCTTGCATTTAACAGACTACACATTATACATTACAGTACATTACAGTACATTACAGTACATTCACTGTTTATATTGCTAAATGTTATACATCCCCGAAACAGTTTACCTAAGTATTTACCATGACTTTTACAACTATAAACGCTTGACAAGATACCATTTAGGAGCGGTGGTAGCATATCTAAGCTGGGGTTGTTGTTGGCCAGCTGCTGATGATTTTGGTGTAATGAGTTGTATCTCAAGGAAAATGACTTTAGAGGAACGCAGCCACCCACAATAAGGACAGTGATATGGTTTCTTGTTTTTGTATCTTACTTTATAGTTAATACCATTCAGCACTGTCACAGGCTCATAAAGACTCTATATCATTAAAGAAAATATAAATACATAATATATAAAAAATAAAACATCAATACTAAATAGACCACAAAATATAAAATAGACCCAAATTTAAAATTGCAATTATCTAAAAAAAACAACTGGGAAATAATAAATTGTCTCATATCACACACCTGAAATCTCTTGTTCCTGAGCACAAATATATACATCACTGTTATTGCTAACAAAAGGTCCAAGCAGCGTTCTAAGAAAGATTCATTCTGCAATGCTCTTAGAGTGGTGAAGTGTAACTAAGTACATTTACTCAAATACTGTACTCCACTGTATTTATTTGACAGCTATAGCTACTTGTTACTGTTCATATTCAGATTGTTCATAAAACAATTATAAAAGTAAACTTCTAAAATTCAGTCCATTGTTAAACATTAAATCAGTGTTTCCCAGTTATTTAGAATGTGACCTCTTAAAAAAAAAAGTCTAGTTGGGGCAGTTTGATGAGTTTCAAGTTTCTTCTTTCTTGATTAGGAGTTACACCTCCTCAGATTTTTCTTGGGACCCTTTAGAGGGACCTGACCCCTAGGTTGGGACACACCAGACTAAACAATGCATGAAGTAATTAAAAGGATAAGATCTCTTCCACCACTGTGCTTCTATGACTTTATTGAATCTGTTCTTACTGACTGCACTGTGGGCTGGGCTTGGTTGCCTCAGAGCTGCTTCAGGCCTTTCGCAGTAATAGAATTATCAGTAGAAGCAGAGCCGTTTAAAAAATAAATTTTTCTTTTTTTTTTTAAATCCCTGCACTGGCTACCTGCTAGTTTCAGAATTGTTTTTGAGATTATTTTATAAATCTACAAATGACCGGTCTAAGGTCCACGGCCCTCAGACCGTTTCTGCCTGGCTTTACTCTAGTGTGCATGTTTATTTCTTAATTATTAGATTAAAAAGTCAAATGAATATAATCAATTCGCTTTATGTTCACCACTTTGGAGTTGCATCTGATGTATGACTTGTGCTATATTGACTTTACTTATACAGCGCTTTAAAACCTTAACTTTGGGCAGAACACTGGCACGCTGCTGCTTGGTGTGTATGCATTTGCATTGTGCGCCCCCATGTGGTCAAACCATGTTGAAGCGTTCACATGAGGAAGAATTGAGAAACGCTGCACTTCTTTGCATAGAGGGCATCTTAATACCTTTAATAAAACAAAAGCAAATACAAATATGGAACAAATGTCCTGTAGTACAAAGAGTATACTAACACACGAGTCACTATCCACACGACGTAGCAGAGAGAACAACAAGTAGATTGCGGTTTGATGTCATTGCTACAGATGAAAGCGCTTCATCTTAATCTCAACATGGGCTTTAGGGAGATCCATACACACAGAAATAGATATGTAAATAAACAGTTCTGTAGTGTTATCTGAAATACATACATCACATTGACACATTGGGGGTGTTCTGTTGCAGTAACAGTGAGGCAGTGTGGCATTTCCATACAAGTCAATATCGCTGATACAGCATAACATCAGCCGGCTCGAAATGGGATATCACTCCCCAGCCGGAGTCTGGAGGAGCTTCTGTCAGATCCATTCAACAGATCAAGCTACAGCCGGCGGGAAACAGACAAAACGCGTATGCGTGCCTTTATGTGACATTTAGCAGATGGAAACGAAATGTGAAGCCCTTTTGTTGCGTTCCCCAGCTATGAATAATTCTCAAGTACCAGCCCACCGTCAGGCAACAGCATTTTACAAGAAAGAGCAAAGACAGTCGTACATACTGTGCTGCGAGCACAAATCAGCACACAGGGCTGAAAACAAATGGAGCAGCCGATTTATTTGAGGCCGCAGTCACGCATGCAAAATGTAGTCCACATACTGTGCAACAGTAACAACGTATTCTAAAGATGGGGGTCAAAAAGAAGACGTATGTTCCTGTAAAGCAAAAGGTCTGCTGAAGGAGCCAGGAACATTAGCTGCAACCTGCTGAGGTCAGACTGCATCTTCTCACTCAGCCAGAGGAACCAGAACGTGCTTCTCAACGCTCTCAACATACAGTATAACTTTGTTTTCTCCACCCTTCAATAAGTACAATCTACATATTATTCAGATATGCTTAACATTCTCACAGCAGCACACGCCTCAAACTCACACTGTCAATGGTTTGCACCAAAATATCATCACACGCTAATACGCTGTATATATTGATCATAAAATAAATAAAATGTTGGTATACTACTGAAAGCTCTCGTGCACAGAGAGGTCTCAGTATTTGTTGAGAGGTGTTTGGGTGAAGCTGGGTCGTTAATGGCATTCTCACCTCATTTTTAATCTGTGATTCAATAAAGTAACATTCACTAGTTTTATGTATGCAAAGGGAAACATTCTTAGTCACTTAGAGTTCATCACATCGACAAGGGCCAAGCAAAGGGAGGGGCTAACAAACGAATACAACAAAAGCCATGTTTCACATTTTGGTAGGTTGAAAGTCACACGAAAGCACATCCACAACTCAGGGGGCTCACGAAACATCAAAAAAAAATATATATAAAAAACTAAAATATTAAAAAAAAAAAAGAAACGGTACAGGCACTTCTTTTTCTGTAAAAAGGTAGGTCAGTTCACAGCTGTAAGGAAAGCTGAAAATAAGAACATTTTACAACAACGTCAACCATTTCCTCTTTAAATATGTCAGCTCTGCTTCCACCCCGAGGCCTTCGCATCATAGTCCCAGTCTCTACATACACCTGTGTGTCTGAGCACGACCAAAGGCTACACCCATATGGAAATATAACTCCGTGTCTTCTCACCAACCCTGACGTTCTCTGCATTTAGTAATACTGCAGCATCCAAGGTGAAATGATTTGAGTATATATTACATCCACACACAGCTGACAAAATCTTATGATGAATTTATAGCAGGTGTAGCCATCCAAATGAAATGGCTGGTTGGGATTATAGAAAGAAACACATCTGTGGTTCATGCAGCGATCCGCCTCACAGATAGATCTGCACGTCACAAGAAAAACATGATCCCTGCAGACCCGGGAACTGTAGCAAACGCTCTTCTGAGCAGTACTATTGCCTATAATTGCTTACAATTATAACATGGTTTTGATGCTGCAGGCCCCTTAGCCAGGTGGAAATCACTCTGAGCGTCACAAGATTGCTTCAAAGTGTCAAGCAGACGCAGCGACCGGCAGAGGCAGAGAGCGCAATCTTTCCCAGCAGCATCCTCCCACCCACTCGCAGGAGGCTACGGCTGTATTCAGACCAAATCAGGTGCTACGGCGAAAACTTGAGTGATCGTAGAAACACTCGCAGAAAACACGCACAACTTTTGCGATTGATCGTTGTCGAGAAATGGGGCCAGGAAAGCTGACAACGTGTTTGGCATGTTGGAGGTGGCTCTTCACACGTCAACGGTCACATCAAGTGTCTCACTTCACAAGCTGCTACCTTATGCTGCAGCATCACACGGTGAACAAGACAAAAGAGCCAAATTATCAGCACACCCACAGTAACATGTTTATACAGCCCCACGCTCCTGCTAATGGGGAACAAAGATGTTTGCCCTTTGGTCATTACAAATAACTTTGGAGGACTTAATTTAGGCAACGCCACAAAATGTAGAAAAGACTGGAAATGAATACACTGTGAAGTGTGAAGACACTGCAGTGGACATAATTTTGATACACCTCTCATGTAGGTAAATATGTACAAAATCATTGCAATCTTTGCACAGATATATTCAATAATCTGTTATGGCCATTTCAATATTTGCACATATGCATGTTAAACATTCTACATTGCTAAAATGAAACTCAACACATCCTCGGTAAAATGACCACTGTAAATATGCAGACAACAAATATTGGAGAAAAAAAGTGGCAAAGTTTAATATCAAAAGATATGTATTGGATCTATCAGAACTTGTATGCTAATATCTGTTTTATTTTATGAAAATATGTCATATTTCCATTTGGGAAAATCAGCTCGACTACCATCGGTTTCCTGGACAAACAGCCCAGAAACTGCTGCAAGCTACGGTGCATCTTCCACAGATCCAACATGCAAACTGACACTGCAACTAACAGCAAATAACACAACAGCACTCAGAATTCATGGAATTCAAACAAAGTCCACCACCACAAATGATCACCATGGAGCACAGGACTTGGGAGTTGGAGGCATAGATGTTAAGAAACAGTGTGTCAAAGTCCAACCGCACTACCAACTGTGTGCAAAGCTGAGCAATACTCTGAAGGCTACATGGGCGTCACACGCTCCATGTCTGTAAATGCAAAAAAAAAAAAAAAAAATTCACAATTTAAAAGAAATGATTAGTTAGCCAAATGTCAAACAGTGAAGCGCATAGACCTGCTTGATCCATCGCTGTGTTTATAGGCTGCTAAATCAACATAGCAACTTGTGTCACTGGTCTCAGGCTCAATATTTTCAGTTTTTAAATAAAAACTAAATAAATAAATCTGGAAATGTATTGACTTGAAAATTCAAACTTTAAAAATACAAAAATACAATACAAAAACCCAGGTGAAAATCAGATAACAAAAATACTGTTTGCATCACAAGAAGTTTAGTTTAATACATTGTTTTGTTTTTATAAAGCTGCACGATCAATTTTTTTATATCAACAATTTGCAAAATGACTACTGGTCAAATGAAACAGGTCACTAAAATGACATACCTAGAAAGAATTATAACCCAAATCTGCGGTTCCCCTCAGCGCTATGAGGCATTTTAGAGTCTTTTAGCTCATTTTTAAGGGTCTTGCAATTTGACTGTTTTGGTGCGCCGTTCTCATCCAGTTTGTTCCTAGCAGCAGCCCGCCGCCGTTTCCAGTGGAAAACGCTCTGATAAACCCACTGGACACTACCTGCAGACACAAAAGGTTAGCAACTAGCTGGTGAACATAGTAAAGCATCTAGCAAGCTAGTTATTTATCTCAGAAGTTGGAGACTATAACAAAAAATGAGTGAATATCGGACTTACTTTTATCAGACATGACTCCCAATGAATGCTGAGGTTACTCTGTCTGCTGCATGTGTGAATAAGTAATAGTTTGCTAACATGTTAGCCGAAAATCTACTTTTCGTGGCCATATGCCAATGAGGCATTTTTAACTTGTTAATGCAGCTTTAATTATTTTAAGGGATTCAAGTTATACTAATTAAGAAACAATTATTTTGAGACATAACTAGCAGGACATTATCTACCCTGCAGCAGGAAACAATGTTTGAATGGAAATGATCATAAAATGCTTCTTTAAATCTGATTTTCAGGGATTTTTTCTGCGTAAAACAGAACATGAGCAGCCTCATCTATGGTACAAGAAGCCAGATTAGAGACAATGTCAAATTAGTGGTTCTACTTACTTCACAAGCATAATATTCTACTAGGTCTTGGGATGCGTCTATGGGTTCAAATGCTGTGTGAGGGCCTTCATCAGGGTGGAAATCAACATCGTTTTTGTCAAGGCCAGTGTTTCCTGCCTTGGTCTTTCATGTTGCCACCAACAATCCGTACCAAACCAAAAGAACTAGACAGACCCCCCAAAGAGAAAGGCCAGTTACTGGTGATACAGAAGCCCAGTGAACAGCTTAGTAGCAACAAAAGTCAGGGTTGGGTTTATGCCCTCATTGTTTGCCTAGAGCCCAGTGAGGTCTACAATGGCCTTGATGAAGATGGTGTCGTCGCGTATGTAGGAGTTTTTAGAGTCCAGCTTGGAGAGTGGACAGAAGAGCGGGCAGCCGCTGGCAATGTTCATATCGCTGACGGGCCTCTGGAAGGACGACGAGGAGATGTCCGGCCGGAAGGCATCAATTATGTGCTCCCTGTTGTTCTGGTCGAGCAGCATTAGGGTGACCTGGGTACAGATGTTAGGAGTCTAGCCTTAGACCTGCTCTGACGGAAAAACTGGAGCCCACACACCAACAAAGTTCCAGTCTATAGCATGACGACACTTATAACAGGCGCGACTTATAACGTGATTAACAGGGGACTCAAAAGCAATAATGGATCATAGAAAAGGAAAATTAAATAAATAAAAAAATATTGGTGCAAAAAGAAAAACCCAACAAATAACAAGGTGCTTTTGGATTTCAAAATAATTTAAAGACAGACAAAGCTCGCCAAAAATGGATAAAAATATATATCCAAATACTGTGCATCTTATACACTTATTTGCTAAATTAAAAGATAACTGATTACCTTACGTTTAACTTTGAAACTGGAATCAGGACATGGTTAGCCTAGCTTAGCATAAAGACTGTCCAAAGGCACTCTGTCCAAAGTTAAAGAAAATACACCTACCAACATCTCTAAACCTCCCTAAACAACGTGTGCACAGCTCAGGAAAAAATTAAGAGACCACTCCAAAGTTCATTTTACTCAAACACACACCTTTAAATAGTAAAACCAGAGAACTGATAACTTTGCAGTGGTCTCTTAATTGTTTCCATATAATAAGAGGTATATAAACAGTGAACACAGGGACACCTTGAAAAACACAGATATGAGATTGGCATCGAGCCTCTTATCTCACTCTTAGAAAGAAAGCAAATAAGCATATTACCCAAAATGTTGAATTATTCCTTTAACTCACTGGTTTCATGATATGGACAGTTAATTAAACTATACTTTTGGTAATATTATCCACCCTAGGGGTGTGTGTGTGTGTGTGTTATTTTGAACAAAAAAATAATTACCATTGGTGTACAGCAGCATTATTCCTGTCTGGAGGGCGGAGAGACCCCTGAACATAATGAGTGTTACCTTCTGATTAAAAGGCCACTTGAGGAGCGCGTCGCTGTGTCCTCTCATCACCACAAAGAACAGAGACAAGTGGGTGCCGCGGCCCGTCCCGTCACCATTCAGGTAGATCCGCAGGCACATCTTGTAGCCGTATTTACTGGTATAAAAGGCTGGAAGACATAATACACCAATACAGTGTAATGATGTGCAAATCCTCATCATTGCCCGGATTATAACTCAGATGTTAAGTCATGGTATGAAGCTGTTACCAGGAGAGAACATGGCAGGGGCGCGGCCAGCCACGGCGTCCTGCCTCTTCTTGGTGAAATCCGAGATCTTCCAGACAAAGATGCCATCGTATGTGGCTGCAGACATCTCCCTCATTTTCCCATCCATCTCCACGATGGACAGGTCCCTCAGACTCACCGTCCTCTCTAGCTGACGGACCTGCAGCACAGCACGGGACACGTCAACAAGACCGTTGAGTCTTCAGTGAGACCAAAACCGATGCTCCCCGATAGGAGAGTGCTGCAGTACTGTGACAAACTGTACTGCTACGTACTGTACTGTGTATTGTGCGCTCTTACTCCTGAGAACATATTTCGTTCATGTGTAAACATGTAATGACAATAATAAATCTAATCTAATCAAATGTGATGAGCACCTGATCAAGCTTTTAGCAATGATTCGACTTAACTAAATATAAGTAACAAAGGACCGTGTAAATTTCTAGTGCAATCGTTTGCATTACATGGCACAAGATTTTTGCGAACTGTCATGTTATGCCCTTTCAGAGAAAACCCAAGATGGAACGACAGGTTCACTGAACTTCATTGCACCTTTGACTGACACAGGGATTAGTAGATTATGATCATTTTCATTTCTGGATGACGTGATCCTTTCTAATTCCCTTAATTTCTGGTGCCTTGGCAATCTAATTTCCCATCATTAAGACTTCAACTTATTCTAGTGGAACTCGCAGCTGGACTGCAGAAGTTGTGTCATTCTGTCACCTTGTTGTTGAGGATCTCGATCTTGTCCTGGTCTAGTCGGTGTTGGCGGTTGTAGGCCTCCATGGTGGTGCAGGACCTCTCCATCTCTCGGTTGAGGACGCAGACGATGTTCTCGAACGTGCTCACTTTGAGCTCCAGCTCCTGGCAACGCCGGCTCAGCTCAGCCACCTTGGTTTTTTCGCTCTGGAGCTGAAGCTCCAGGGCAGCGCCCAGGGCACTGGGCAGCGGTGTGAAGGAAGTGGCCAGGGTCGGGGCACAGGCACCCTGCACGGGAGCTGCACCAATACCCCCCAGCTGGCTCATCTTCAGCTCCAGATCCCTGAGGGACTGGTGTAGCTCCTGCAGCTTGTGGCTAGCCACATCCAGGCTCTGGGGCTGCAGGCTCTCTAGGCTCACTTTGATGCCCATGATGAAATGCAGGAGCAGGTTGAGGTGTTCATATGAACACTGCCGCTCATGGTCATGGATCTTCTCTTTCTCCACCTTGGTGTAACAGAAAGACAAGCAGAAACACATTGAAAAACAGTCCTCATGCATTACATACGGACAGAAATGACATGTTAATGATGCATGTGAAGAAGAAAATAGTAAAAGCATACAGCAAAGAAATAATGGAGCTAATAATGGATATATGCACAATACAAAGTATTCATCCCCGCAACTTTTCATGTTTTACTGTTGTACTGCATTGACACTGAACAGAAAAGAAATGCGTCGACATTGAAGGGATCTGACATATTGCGTACAAATGTAGTTCACACCATTTGCTACGACATATTTTTGGAAGTTGCCTATTAAAGTTGAATAGAAACATGCTACATGTAATGAAGGGGTGCAACTGCTCGCAGGTTATTTACACCTGTATCTGGACGGTCCAACAGCTGATGAGCCAGTTTCCTGTCAAGAGCTACAGGGTGAAGAGAAAAACTAATTCTAAACCAATCTAAATGGGAAGGACCTTTCAAGGAGAGGTTCCTAGAAAATGTACAAGGCATCACTCTGGGTACAGTAAGGACACAAAAAAACACTGCAAAAATGTGGTACAGCCATAAATCTGGTGCTCGAAGAGGGAGTGTCCTGAAACGGGCTCTAGTGGAGGAGGCAACCAAGGGCTGGGGTATACATGGGAAGAACTAGTTTGACACCAGCCTCTCCGGTAAGGTCTTCATATGTTTGCACTTGGTTGTTCACATGAAAAATGACAGAAATAGCTTTAAAGCCTGCTTCCTTTCTTACCCCCACCCAGCTGGACAACCTGTGCATGAAGTGGCCCTGAATGTGGGATTGTTGGTGTCATGAAGATATAGAAATTCATGGACACAGAATCCCAATTCAAATGCTGGAAAGGCGCAGGGGTTACCGAAGCATTTCGACCATCCAACAAGCACTTCTGTTGGAGTGTAATGTGCCTTACGAGGCCTGTGGGTGCCGTTTCCTCTGTGCTTCACCAGTCGCAGCTTTGTGGCTAATGAAGAATATTTTATGTTAATATTTAGTGTCAATATTTCGCTTTAGTCCCGCTGTTGTGGGAAGAAAGGGTTGCCAACAAGTACTTTGCCATAGTTTTCGCTAATGGAAATAAAACTGCTTTTGTCACGTAAGCCAAACGCGGCAGAAGCATTCTAAACATAGCATGCCCAGCAAGAAGAATGGTGCTGGCAGCATCATGCTGTGCAAGTTCTCTTGCAGCAGGCCCAAGAGACCTGCTGCAAGAGAACTGCCACTTGGAACAAGATTTATGATTTCAGTGTTATCATATTACACTAATGCCAAACATAAAGCCAAGGCAACACGAGAAGGACATCAGGAAGAATGTTCTGCAGAGTCTAGATCGCAAACCAATCCAGGTCCAGCCTACAGGCTTTTAACCACATGTCATGGTCTTCTTCGGTAAATGGACTTTGCTCAGTTTTAGCAGTTGTGTAAAGATGCAGAGGTTTAAAGTTGATGTTTGTTTGTTTACAGGTGTGTCTTCACTGCTGCATTTTGTGCCTCCAGAGGGAGCTGTGTGACGTCTGATTAATGACCTCAAAGTGATGTCACTTGGGGAAATCTTTCCCAGTGGTGAATTGTGGTATTGCAGCTAAAAAGTAAACGACGTCTGTAAAACTGTTGACAGGACACCTTGAACTGCAATCAAGGCTGATTATGACCATCATGAATTTTTGATCCATGAAGGTTTATATAGTTGTGAAATGTTCTTCAAGGTGACAAATATGTGACATAATCACAACGTAAAGTCTATGGGGCCGAGCGGGAACTTGAGGCAAGCAGGAGAAACTCTACTGCGCATATTTGGTGGGCTGCGTACACCGGACATAAGCCCGTAAGCTAGAAACCTTTTTGGTGTATGTGCCAGGCAAGCGAGTCTTTCTGGACTGAATAGGTGCCATCTTTGGCTCCGATAACCAGCTTTTATAATATATCCATGGCCTCAATCTCTAACCAAACTATCGGTGGTTGAGTTGCATTGTGGGTAATGTGGGTGACAGATTTTGACAAAGAAGACTAATGCATGGAATAAAAAAAACGATGTCTTTCATACTTTTTTCTTTTCAACTGAAAGTTTGACCGTGTTGCAGGAGTGCAGTGCTGAATCAGAGTCCTCTTGTGAGCAGCCTACACGGCAATCAGACTTATATATTTCTACTCAAGTCTTCACAAATGGAACTAAATTGTTTTCACTCTTTTGATAAGTGTAAAAAAGCCCAAACTGTTACTATTTTACTCAATACTTTTTCAAATCACATGAAAAAGTCCAAAATAGGTGAATACTTCATACAGGCATCGTGCACACACACACACACACACACACACACACACACACACACACACACACAACAACAACACAGGATTCATTTACAGGCATGTAATTGGCAACAAATTCTGTAATAACTGATGAATAATGTAAGAAAGTGGCAAACTAAGGAAAGTTTCTAAATGCAATAAACAATAAATCTTATTTTCTCGTAATATTTTAGCTCATATACTGGGAATCTAAATCAGGCTGAAAGTGTTTCTATCTATCCAGTATCTGCTTGTTGAATTTTTCCAAGCCATTACATGATCCAGTAGTTATTACATTAGCCATTGTTACACACATATAGCAAATTATGACAAAAATGTCTACTTACAGACGTATCGCAGCCAACAACATGAAATCTGCATGGTGCTTTAAATTTACTGCAGAACTTAATATGGTCCACATACTGCAAAACAAATCAAATGAAAGAAGCAAATGATCTGTAGAATACGTTGCAGAATTTAGCTAAATGGTAAATGAGATCAACCTGAATTGTAAAACAGTCACTTGAAAATAAATATGTGGCATACCTTTTCTCTGGGGATCTTTTTCTTTGCACAACCTTCGCAAATCATCGGGTACTTTGGACAGATTTCATCGTGAGCCTAACACAAAGTGAGGAAAGTTAGTTCCCAATAATATACATACATATACTTAACAACATCCATTGATCAGAACACAAGTATCTATATGTCTAGACTAAATAGGCCCTCCACATGCTAACGTTCAGATACCAGCACAGGACATGAACAGTGTCTGATTATAACAATACACAGGAGCCTGACCTTGATGTTCTTCAACAGGAAGGGTTCTTTGCAGTATTTGCAGTTGAGCGTCCTCTCCGGACACTCTCTTTCGTTGTGGCGCTCCTGTTCGTTGGCTCTCATCAGCTCTTTACAGGAAGGACACAGGATGATCATGAAGTCACAGTTGCCCTCGTGGCTGGCCTGCGGGCGACCAACAATATGCTTTACAACATTTCGACGCAACGCTGTTTGATGAACTTGGACGTGCCTCTGACTTGATGATGTCAGTGAGTTGTAGACTGCCACCAGGTGGTGTTTGTATACAAAAGGGTGTATCTGAATATTGGGTTAAACCTGCCTGGAGAAGAAGGAGAAGATGGCGAAGAAGAAGAAAGACCCAGATATGTGTAACAATTGCACACATTTGCTAGATTAATATTTGTGTCTAAAATAGTCGCAATTGGGAGCTGCGGTATCACATTTTACAGAAATGTATATTAGAATTTTCCTAATAAAACTGATTCTCATCTGAGATTTGAAAATGAAAAACATCTTCACATTCCTTGAGTGTGCAGTAATAAATGAGATGACACCGTTCCAATAGGGGGACTACATTCAGAAGGTAAGTGAGATAATAATCCAGGCGCAGTAACACAAAAAGAGCTTAAAACATCTTACTGATGTTTTTGAATTTGGAAATGAGAAAATGTGTTGGGTACACATCATGTAGTATTTTCAGATGGTTCGTCGTGTTGCCAGCTTGTTCTAATTGGTAAACTAAAACGGACATGTTAACTATGGGTTGCACGTTGGAACATTACTAATACGAGTTCATTCATGCACACGCTGCTTCAGTCCACTGCGATCTGAAAACACATTCTATCATCAAGTCCTCCAGTTAATCAAACTGTAACCAAGACTCTTTGTTCATGAATATTACACACTATATACAGATACGCTGTCAGGTGCATGACTAGCTTTTTGTGTGTGTCACTATGACGCCGCTGGTGCAGGAACGGTATTTGTAGCAAGATAACACAGGTTTCTCGGCCAACGCAGCGCGCACTGAGGAGTTACTGCTTCAGATGGCTGCATATACCATCAACGCTGAGTGGACAACCACACAATTCTACGCCAGCTGTCATTTAGACCAAATGTTAAAAGAAGAAATACTCATAATATGTTTGGTGGCGGCGGCGTGTTGTTTTAGGTGCGATACAATATGATCCAGGAGGTCCAGTTAGAGTAGCAGATCCATGCGCCAAAACCAGCTTATTACGTGTGTGTGTGTGTGTATATATATATATATATATATATAAATAAAGCAACAATCAGGAGGGGCTTGCATGTATTTGATTGGCCAACACTCTGCCTTGCCAGATGACATTGTGTTGCCTTCTTGTTTTATAAATGTACCTTATGTAGTACATAGGTACTAGTGGTGCTATAGAACAATATCCTGCTTAATTTAGCAACGCCGGTGGTTACTGTGGCGACAGGAAGTGTGATTTAATACTACAGCAAACACTCTTTAAGCTGTGGTGCATCTGTTGACAGTGCAGCCAAACAAACTCCCACTGTTTTAATAAAGACGAAAGTCAATAATCATCCTTTTATCCCCCATCATGCAACGTGCAACCATGATCGGATTTCACGTGGCTGCTGTACAACGAAGGCCACAATGTGTTTCGCCAGCTGAAGGCTCTTAACGTGATGTGAAGCAGCAGCAGAAGGACGGGGTGTTACCACTTCATACAGCTAAAAATGGGGCTTGATTTCAAGAACATTTTAAGGATAATAACTTTAACATGTTGGATGTGTGAATCGTGTGGACTGTCGTCACCCTGCAGGACTTACACCTGCAGGAAAACGTGCTCATGGCTTGTTGGAACGTTTTGACCAGTAATGTAGCGTAGAGCGGTTTCGTAAAATGTAGAACTACTACGACTAGAAATGCAGAAGAAAAAGGCAGAGCCGTTATTCAACATAGTAGCAACAACTGCATGCACATCTGCATCTACAGTAAGTGGCTGCTGGGGCAAACAAACCCCAGGCACTGTCAGGACTAAATGGACATTTGATTTGGGAGCAGGTGTTCATTTCCCAGCCTGCTTTGCGTTAGTGTGCACCTCAAATTCTTTGATCGTTCCCGTCCACGTGCATCCTTCGTTGGGGCAGACCGCTGCCAAGGCCTCCACCTCTCTCCGAGCTGCATTGTCAGGGAAAGCCTGCGTGGAGAAGCGGAGGTTGTGGTGAGTCGCGTTGGCGAGTTCGGTTACAGCGTTCAGGGTTGCGTTACAAAAAACACTCTGCATCTAAGGATCAGGATGCCTGGAGCTTCCTTTTCTCTCCTGGCTCTAATTTCACCAGCACATGTGGTCGCTCCAGGGACGCAGGACGACAGGACAATAGAGCAGTAAACAACGTTTTTATGTTATGAGGTTTTTAAGTAATTCGCCTCCACTCAAAAAAATACTAAACCTGGCCCAAATCTACTAATGACAGACTCTTCATTACGTTAAACTAGGGAACTGAAGTGCAAACTAGAGCTGCAACAATTAGTCGACTGGTCGATGAGTCGATAAAGAAAATGAATTTTGATAATCGATTAATCTTTTCAGTCATTCTTCAAGCAAACATGTCAACCGTTTGCTGGTTCTAGCTTCTTAAATGTGACCATTTGCTGCTTTTCTTTGTCATTTACGACAGCAAATGAAGCGTCTTCTGTTGGTCGGACTAAAGGAGCCACTTGAAGACGTCTCTTTGGGCTCTGGGAAGCCAATGAGCATTTCTCACATTTTCCGGACATTTCATAGCCTAAACGATTCTAATCGATAATGAAAATAATGGTTAGTTGCAGCCCTGGTGCATAATAATGCTGTGAAAAAAAGAAAAAGAAAAGAAGAAGTTGTAGGGTAAAGAAGAAATGTACTTACTCCACCTTGCGTGAGAATGGACGTGGGTTCCTCAAACAAGTCTTCTTTGATGCAAGCACTGCATTTCTGTGGTCCAGAGCTTGAAGGGAGGGAACGTTAGCATTGCATTAGCATGGATACAGTGCTAATATTAAACTACCAGCTACCATGTGAGGTCCGTCCCCTTCCGGTGTCCCCATGGGACCTTACTTCAGAATGATTTTCTACGGTAGTCGTCGGCGAGAGAAAAATAATTTCATAATTGATCCCACTATGAATTACACATATGATGTTTGTCATTTAAAAAGATCATGTTGCAAGTCAAGAAAGTCCAAACTAAGGCCCATGGTGGTCCATCGGAAAGGGGAGGGGGAATTTGCCTTGCCTCCTTGAATAGATAGAAATATGTTACCATCAGCGCTTTCCAAATGCAGTTATTTAGACGAGTCAATTAAGCGATTAGTCCATCGAAGAAAAGAAAAATGAATCATCAACTATTTTTCGATGCGTCAGCATTTTCAGAAGCATTTTGGACTGTTGGTAGCACAAAACTAGTCATTTGAATATGTCGATTTTGTCTCTGGGCATGTTTCACCCATTTCTGCCATTTTCATAGACGATTCAATTAACTGATTAACTGAGAAAAATATGGGCAGATTAATCAACAGTGAAAATAATAACTATTTGTAGCCCTACACACATACCATAGTCTGGTTTGTGGTTTTATTGTATAAGATACTGACGAAGAGGAAGCGGCAGCAGCTTCATTACCTAAACTTTAAACAAATATGTCAAAAACCCCAAATGTTGGAAGAATAAGAAGAAATGTTGTGAATCTATGGAGTCAAAAGAGAAAAGTCTGTGATCTCACTGCGCCGTTATTCCAAATCAGACTTTGGTCCAAATGGCGAAAGAAAATTGGGATTTTATTTTAATGTATTCTTGTATCATGACAGGAATTCGGTCGTATTCTCGCCCCTTATACACTGCCCGGCCAAGACAAAAGTCACTCTGGAGCAATGGAAGGTCTGTGGTCTGATGAGTCCAGATTGACCCTGTTCCAGAGTGACGGGCCCATCAGAGGAAGAAGAGAGGCAGATGAAGTGATGCTCCCATCAGGCCTAGTGCCTCCTGTCCAGGCCTGTGGGGGCAGTGCTGTTATCTGGGGCTGCTGCAGCTGGTCAGGTCCAGGTTCAGCAACGTTATGTGGCCAAAGAATGAAGTCATCTGACTACCTGAATATACTGAATGACCAGGTTGTTCCATCAATGGATTGTTTCTTCCCTGATG
>JAVQJF010025612.1:0-35837 GCA_036023855.1 Gadopsis marmoratus | reverse complement strand
GACTCTTTATTACAGAGACCCAACAAGTCCACCATGAGCAGCACCAGGAGACAGTGGCAAGAACCAGAACCAGAACCAGAACCAGGCTCTGGGTGGGCTCTCATCTGCCTCCACCGGCTGGACTTACTAACTACATTCACAGTCTTGCTGGCTCAGGTCATCACATGATCCTGGTGTGGAGGTTAAGTGGTTTTCTCCTCAAACATGGCCCCTGGAGTTTGATGTCAGTGGTCTCCAACACAACCCAATGGAGGTAAAGGGAATATGGTTTGTGCTGGTCAAAACATTGGAAAGAGACATTTAAAATAAATCGTTCCAAAAAATATAGCCAAAGAGCTACATCTCTTTCCGAAATCAGCATCCCTCTTATTAATCCACAGAGTCATTCAGCACATTACATTCATTCATTTTGTTCAAAGCAACTTGCAGTCAGTGCAGCCAACTTCTATAGGAACAACGGCTAGATCTAAGTGGAAACGTTCTTAATTTGGCTAAATCAACCCTTTAATAATAATAATAATAATAACTTTATTTCTATAGCACCTTTAAAAACAGAGTTTACAAAGTGCTTTGACAGACAAAGCAAAGACAGGAGACTCAGAAAGCAGTAAAAGATAAATAAGGCAAAGCAAAAGCAAGATAAAATATTAATAATTACAAATAAAAGTAATTAAATGTGATAAAATATAAAAACAATATAAAAATGATATACAGACAACATCACATGAAAGCAAGTCTAAAAGTGGGTTTTAAGAAATGATTTAAAAGAGGCTACTGATTAATGTACTTATATAGGCTACAGCTTTTGCATAAAACATTAATTGCATTTAGTTGTCATTTTATTTTGTCAAAGTCAGCGATAATGGATATCATCAGAGATTAATGGTTAAAAGTGCTAAAAGTCCTGCGTTCTTCACACGCAGGCAGAAAGATACATGACAAAACCCTCAAAATAACACCACAAACACAACATGTGGCACAGAAACAGCAGAACCTGCACATTACAGATGTGTAGAGACTTGAAAGCTGCATGCATTGCATAAAGTGACACTTGTCCCTGTTGATGTTATAGGATTCCACACACACACTCATTACAGAGGCGTGAATGTCTTTGGCTGATTCGAGCACTTCTATCTACCATGAAGACATTCCACAAGCTGCGTCAGGTAAGTCTACATTCAGTTCTCTGGGGCTGGTGGTTTGAGACGTGAAACCAGTACAGACAAGCTGAGACTTGGCGTCGACCTGGGGAGTTCTGGCAGGAACACCGAATCGACGGCTCAGCCTGCAGTGTTACTGCTGCCGCTGGGAGGAAATTTATGGCTTGGAGAGAGTTCAGCAGAATGTATTAACACAGATGATCCCAGTTCTTACACCGTCTACAGGTGCTGCTGCTCGGCTCAGCGACTGAAGGACAAGCAGCCCACACGTTCAGAGCTCGACCCTAACCCTGACAGGGTTACACTGGACAGACAGCTTCTCTGCACTGAATCTAGTCCCGAGGTTTGCCTAATTAGAATGAATAGCATCCGTTAGTCTGGATGTTTTTATCCATAATAACATGCAGGGACATGCAACAAACAGAACATGGCAAAAGCATGACATGATACAACCTAATATAATATATATGATTATATTACCACGTGTACCATAACAGATGTATACAGACCTCCAGCATCAAAGGATGACTGGCCAGCCAGCCCGTTGTTTTCACCTGACGACGTCCTAAAACCACTGGTCACTGTAGTTTTTAGCTAATTTTACTCACACAGGAGGAAAGAGTGCATTTGTTGGGGACTACTTTCAGTTGCGGATGAATCCACGCTTTATGCTCTGGTGTAGTGATTCCCAGCCAGGGGTACTTCTGCAGTTGACAGGGGGAGGGCTTAGGTGGAAAAATGTGAAGCTCAGCTAATTCGAAAAATAGAAATTAGGTTTTGACAATATATAGCCACATATTTGTGTTTATGAGGAAGATCAACATACAAGTAAGAATACTACGGAGCCCCTGTGCGGCCACAGTGTAGAAATCCGTGCACACGGATTGCAAACCGTGGGAACGGATTGCGTTTTTTCTACACAGCAGCAACCGGAGCGGACCATTACGCAAATGCATTTAGCATTCCCGTATTTAAATGAAATGTACATTTTAGATTTATTTCAGTTAAATCATCATGCATTTAGTCTATTTTGCCTTTTACTGGCCTTTGGCATCGAATATTAACGTTAGAGTTGCCTCCCAATGCGTGTTAACCAGACCTTGCATCAACATGACAGCTCTGACTGGGCAATAGAAAGACTGGCCGAATAGAATTTATATTTTTATTATATTACCAGGGGACCTCATGTCATTTAGAAATGACCCCCCTTCGCACGAGATAAGCGAGTAGAATTCTCCAAATCCATACATGTGTGTAATGGTCCACTCACGGATTGCACATTGACTTTTTTTTTTCTACCATGTGGCCCCAGAGGGGCTCCGTAGAATACAAATGCGTGTGATGCTGATAAGTTGATTAAGACTGCAGAAAGAGTGGGGGGAATAAAAGAAGCTAAAACTGTCACTCCAGTAGTACAAATGCAAACTTGGCCAAAACTACTAAAACTGACCATTCAACAAGACCATAAAGCGGTCTCTTCTATCAAAGGGGTATAATATAATATGTGTATATATACATATATACAGGGGTGCGTAGGGCTGGGGGAGTTATGTTGGACATAAAAGGCTGGGAACTACTGCTCTGCAGAGTATCTGGGGCAGCAGGACTGTGTGTGTGGGATTCATTCTAAATAACCTACAGTGTATGTGCTCATGGTGATGAAGGAACAGTGTGGCTCACTGGTGTGTTTTTGGATGGAAATGGGGCTCTATGGCTCAGAGGAAGAAGAGATATATCAGACTTAGATACAGTTAGTAGATACATTCAGTGTTAGCTTGTGTCTTTCACTGGGATTTGGTGAAAATATAGAACATCATCAGCTTCATCCTGGTGTAAAGTTCAAAGTACAGCCATGAAGTGAAGGAGCAGTTACTGTCTGTCTACAGTGCACATGGGAGGAGTTCACTTAGATTATCATTATGTTATACTAATAAAAAAAGGTACAATAAAGGGTCAGGTCACTGAAATTACACAAAAAAAGAAAAAAAACTTCTCACTTTCCTCTGGCGATATCCTGCCATGGAGACCGTTCTGGTTCTGCCTTTGAGAGTTCTGACTCCAGAATCAGTGTCCCCAGTATTATGAATAATCTAACTACTTCCTCTCAAAGAAATAGTGCCTATGGAAACTATTACAGCACGGTGCTGTGGATCATCCAGGGTAACCAGGAAGATATTTCTGGAAAAACATGCTTAAATGTAATTTTTCAGTGCTGTGAGCACCATGAACAAAATTCCATTCGCCTCAAAACAGGAAGATGAGCAGCCAGGTGCCTGTGGTGTATTAAACAGTCATTCCAGTCTCACCAATGAATTCATCGTTAAGATCATTTGTGCATTTCACAGTCAGGTTTAGTTGTGTTTCTCTTTTCACGCACAAACCTTTCACTTTAAAAGTGGAACATCCACCAGGTACAAACACAAGATACCTCAGCAAATGTCAGCCTTTTTATCTTTTTGTGGCATATGGGTGCCACTAGCGTGAATTCCAGTGAGCAGGGAGAACCTGTAGTGTAAGACAGACAGACAGACGCCGCCATGACACGATGGTGGTTGGAGTAGCTGAATATGGGTAGCTGTATTGATGCAGGGCTCATTTTCTTCCCAGTGTCATCCTGAAGTGAGATTGGCACCATTTGACACACTGACACTCATATTGACTATTGATATTAAATATTGGAAATTAGTTTAGAAGTTAGGAGGCATCATCCACCTTCCTCCATCATATTATACAATAAATGTTACTAATGAGTAATGGTACTGTAATGGTGACTTGAATACAGACAGATTTACACTGCGCTTGTAAAGACCTACGGTGTATTGTGGGTTTGCAGTAATACAGTACCAGTCGCCAGTTCTCTCTGCCGACCAGCTTCCTGCCTGGCGTGGGATGTTAGACTGATGTCTTGGTCTGCTCCTCCTCCTCCTCCTCAGACATAGTTGTGGTGTGGAGATAGTGTTAGTACTTTCTCCAGCACAATCAGCCGTGGAGGGGGAGGGGTAGAATGGTGCACTTCTATTCAAAGCAGTGTTTTTAAAGTGTTTTTCTCTTTCTCCAAATGGCTTTTGTTCAAGAGGTCTCAGATCTAAATAATTGCACTAATGTTAAACGTTTGCCACATTACGCACGACATCTTCCCCAGTGGCAAAGCTTGAGGTGCTTGCGTACTCTACATTTACAAACTGTGATTTTCAGCGGCTGTGACTCAGGAGGTAGCGCGGGTATATCCTGTAGAGCGGCATCCATTAATCCCAGGGTTGGTGGTCCGATCCCCTGTCCACGTGTCCAACTGTCCTTAGGCAAGACACTGAACCCGAAGTTGCTCCCGGTGGAGGCCAGCAGCTTGCACGGCAGCTGCACAGTGCTACTATGGAGCACAAAAGATCATTCTTTATTTTCTGTTCTTTGAATCTGTTAAAAGATGAACCAGTTCGCTGGGAGGTTGAGAGGAAAGCCTAACTCGCTTTGTGTTTGCTGGTGCCACGAACTTCAGCTGTGCAGCGAACTGAGGGACATGGTTGTAACATTTATCAAGATTTTCACATTATTATAAATATAAATTGAACCATAACTTTAAAGGATTTTTTAGCTTTCCAGTGATCCATTGGATAAAAAGGTCCACAGCTGTGGTAGAAGCTAAAAACACCAATGTTAGCATGCTAACATGCAAATGTCAGCAATTTAGCATGTTAGCATGCTAACATTGCTCATTAGCATGGGAATGTCATTAAATTTGCAGGTATTTGTTCATAAACTAAAGAACTGACAAATAACATTTCTGACCTGATGGTGTGGCACTAGATGAAAAGTAAAGGGATTATAATTCATGTATGTGCAGTCAGGTCCATAAGTATTTGGACAGTGCCACCATTCTTGTACTGTTGCCTCTGTGCGCCATCACAATGGATTTGAAATGAAGCAATCAAGATGTGATTGAAGACTTTCAGCTTTATTTCAAGGAGTTTAACAAAAATATCACATTAACCATTTAGGAATTACAGCCATTTTTATACAAAGTCCCACATTTTCAGAGACTCAAAAGTAATTGGACAGTTGACTGACTGCAGTTTCATGACCCAGTTCGTCCTGTTCCTTCTTTATTTAATGTCACATTAAGCAGATAAAAGGTCTGGAGTTGATTCCAAGTGTTGAATGTGCATTTGGTAGCATATTAAATGCATATGTGGTCCAAAGAGGCGTCGATGCAAGTGAAGGAGGCATCATTAGGCTGAAAGAACAAAACAAACCCATCAGACAGACAGCAGAAACCTTAGGAGTGGCCAAAGCAACTATTTGGTACATTCTTTAAAAGAGAGAATGCACTGGTGAGCTCAGCAACACCTAAAGGCCTGGAAGACAACAAAACTTGTATCACTAACTGTGTGTTTGCATGCAGAAATGTCCCTACAAAAGTTAAAACGATATTTTTCTAAAAAACACAAATGGTGGTGGTCAACCTCATGGTGGCGCTTAGAGGGAACGTCAGTAGGATTCCTCCTCTGGAGATCACGAACGTCTGTAACAGATATCATGGCAATAATTGTTGACATATGACCAATGGATATATAGAGCTACACCACAACGGAGGCTAAGAATACTGTTAAGGAAGTTCATATTGTTCCATAATGCAGAAGATGTTTCCCAGGTCAAATCTTTTCATTGAACACTGTATTGAAAATTGTCTTGATTTTAAACGTCCTCAAGTCTGAGCCACATTCTCCTTTAGGAGACGTGCTCTAATGTTTTCAGCCAAATAGCAGCCATTTTTGCTTTGCCACAGCTGACGTACAACTCTACATGTCCTGTCTATCCACTGCAGTTCTAGTGGGAAAGTGCAGGGCACATCCACAGTGTCAGTTTGACCTTAACCGAAGGAGATCTCTGCCATCACACCGCTCACTCCCAGTCTGCTCCCAAAGCAGCCTCCAACCACAACTTGATGCTCAAACTCCGCAGACCTCAACATTTCAGCTTCCTCTTAGTAATGAACTCAGGCCCAGACTATGTTTGTATTGTTATCTGTTACCGCCTACTGAGTCCAGTACAGCTCTAGTTCAACTCTAGTTTTGCAGATTTTATTATATCCATAGAACCTTATTTGTATTTGAGTACGATTACATTTGAGTGCTGCATTTGCAATTGATAAGCTTATCCCAATCAAAAGGCTTGAGGAGTGGGTGGGGTCTTTAGTCTCTATCTAAAGGGTTAATATTGTCTTCATTCTCCCAGTCTTCGGGATTGATTCAGTTTTGATTCACTTTTAATTGTGCACTGAAAACAGTTTTGAGATGTTTCTCACCCGGGGTGGATTGGATGGTTAACCACACCTGTCACAATAAAGCCTGTATGTATGGTGGAGGTAACCATTTTGAAACATTGTGACCTGATGAGGCTCGACTGGGATGGAAACGTGGGTCCGTGTGCAGGCATTACTCTTTTCATCAGTCAAGTAACTGTTCTCATGTGCCTCTTTTGTAAGTGTGAGAATAGAACATCTTCCTGCTCTCTCTCCTCCCCCTGTACTTAACAACACCGAGCTTCATAGCACTGGAGCGGCTCCATGACCCGCCCCAAATGGCCAGCAGACCAGGAGCACAGGAGTCAGCTTAAGAAGGGAATAATGACTGGAGACCCACTGCAGAGCTCAATCTAAACTGCTGACCCGTGACAAGCTGTCCTCGGACCGTGAGAAACAGGCCTCTTTCCAAGCCAAGAATGTGGGTGGCCGGCCTTGTTGCTCCACAAAGCCTGAGGAGTGTGTCCCGGAGTGCATTGGCAGGTTTTCCTGTCAGATTTCTCTCAGGCTGCTCCTGTCATGTGCCTCATTCTTGTCATTTGTGTCTATGCATGTATGCAGGGGCATGGAGCTGGTAGAGTGAGTGCATGTGAGAGGTGTGTGGGTGGCCTTGAGAAGGAATCAAATGCAGCCACATTCGGGAGGTCAAGTCCTTGGATATTCTGGAAGAATCTTGATTCTGCTCCTTTTGTATTCTCTTTTGCTGATTCACTGGCCTGACACATAGCAGCCCCCACACCACTGGCACATCCCAAAGTGTACAAGGCATTGTGTAGAGTAATGAATACTCTGTGAGGGCACTGCTCACAGAGGATAAGAGGCTGCACTGTGCTGTCAGTTTGCTGCTCACACTGAAGGGGATTTCAGCTCCCCTGGCTTCAAACCAGGGGTCAAGGGGTCACGGTCTGCACAAGATAGCAGGGGCCACAATTTGTGTGTGTGTGTGTGTGTGACTGCCTGTGAGTCACTGCATTACGCCGACACACGAGACGCCATATGTTTCCACCCAGTTCTCTGAAGAACAAATGTGCCGTCCCTTTTCACGATCGTCTGTTTTCTCGCTAACCCCATGTGTGGGTTCATGCAGCAAGAAGCTGTGAGCAGGAGATGTGGTCCACGTCAATTATGTCATAAAAGACTAATTAAATGGGACACCTGTTTATGGTTCTTAGTCATTTTAACAGTTTTGAACTTGTATCACTGTCCTTTTTAACTGATATCACACATGAAGCCAACCACGTGGGGCCTTGATGTCATTCCTACTAAATTTCTTAAAGAAGTGATTGACACAGTTGGGCCCAGTATTTTATTGATTATTAATAGCTCTCTAAACTTCAATTTTTATCAAAGGTTTTAGAAAAAGTGGTTTCTACTCAACTTTTAGATTTTATGTGTCATAATAACATCTTTGAGAAATTTCAGTCTGGTTTTAGAGCTTTACATAGCACAGAAACAGCACTCATTAAAGTAACAAATGATCTCCTTTTAGCAGCAGATAGGGGGGAGGGCTCAGTTTTAATACTTTTAGACCTGAGTGCTGCTTTTGATACAGTAGATCATGACATTTTAATTGACCATCTCAAAAACTGGATTGGCATCAAGGGCACTGCACTTTGTTGGTTTTATTCTTATTTGCTAGAAAGAACCTCCTCAGTTACCATAGGTAATTACTCATCGTCTACAACTCATACTACCTGTGGTGTACCGCAGGGTTCAATTTTAGGCCCCATTTTATTTTCGATCTATGTGCTTCCACTCGGTAAATCATCCAACACCATAACGTCTCTTTTCATTGCTACGCAGACGACACACAGATAAACCTTCCCCTGAGACCCGGTGACCCAAACAGCCAAGCTGCTGTTTCAGAATGTCTCAATGATGTCAACTGTTGGATATCTCAAAATTTTCTTCAGCTCAATAATTCAAAATCAGAAATCATACTGACAAACCCACCAAATCCTGTCAGTCATATTAAGAGTGATCTCTGGTCATTAGCAGTTAATGTGAAACCCGCTGCCAGAAATTTGGGAGTTATATTTGATTCAGATCTGAGCTTTGCACCACAGATCAAAACAGCTGTCCAGTCCTGCTTTTATCAAATAAGAACCATCTCCAGAATAAAACCAATGCTTTTACAATCGGACCTGGAAAAAGTAATTCACGCGCTAGTTTTCTCGAGACTCGACTCCTGTAACTCCCTCCTTTCTGGCATCAACCTAAAACTACTCTCTTGAGTCCAACTAGTTCAGAACGCAGCAGCTTGGCTTCTTACTGGTTTTAATAGACGGCATCACAGCACCCTGACCCTGGCTTCTCTCCATCGGCTCCCTGTTCGATTCAGAATTGATTTTAAGAATTTACTGATCACTTTTAAGGTGCCTGGATCTGGCACCAACGCATATATCAGAAACACTGACCCCATATGACCCAGTTCTCAGCCTCAGACCCTCAGGTGGGGCCTTCTGGTTGTTCCAGAGTCGAGACTCAAATCTAAAGGTGACCAAGCTTTTGCCATCAGGACCCTCGACTCTGGACCGACCTGCCTGAGGAGATCAGGCTGCCACTTTGTTTTTAAAGGTGCTATATAAATAAAGTTATTATTATTATTATTATTATTATTATGATGGTGTCCACTCAGAGTGAAAAAATAAATTGTCTTATTTAAAAAGTGGGTGCAACATTGCAAGTGGAGACTTGAGGTCTTCCTGGGCAGAAAAGGCATGAGGTGACATCAAAACCTTCACTTAACCAACAGCAGTGAAATCTGTTAGCTCCCTGGTTTGTCTAGATATTACAATAAAATTATGTCGACACATGCACATTACAGCTCTAAACTGCTCCACCTTAGCTACAATGCTAATGTTGCTAGCAGTAGATTGCTATGTTCCAGAGACTCAAACAGTTTCTTGTAATAAGCCGGGTCTCTATATGAGGCCAATTTACTACTATAGAGTTCTGTGATTTCAGACGTATCAATCAATCAGTCAAAATGTATTTATATAGCACCTTTCAAACTAATCAAATGCAATATGCAACATGGGATGTTAAAAATGGACTTATAGATTAATGCACACCAAAAGCATAAAGCATAAAAGATAATAAACAATAAAAAATTGCCTAAAATTAAAGCATGAATTACCACACAAAATAAATGTATACAAGTAAAATAGTAGAAAAACTGTAAAATCGAATAAAATGAAATAACAAATAATGAGTAAAATAAGCATAAATAATAAAACCACAGCATTTTAAACCACTACATAAAAGCCAGACTAAATACGTTTAAAGATCTCAATATTTTCAGCTCAGTTCCTCTGGACAGCTGTTCCAGCTGCTGCGAGCGTAACGGCTGAAAGCAGCATCACCAGATGTTTTTGTTCTGCTTTGTGGAACCATTAAAAGATTAAAACTGGTGGATCTGAGGATCTGGTTCATAAACCAGAAGCATTTCTGAGAACTAGTCTGGTGCCAGGTCATGTAGTGCCTTATAAACTTATTAAATCATTTTAAAATCAATACCCTTTTGGTCTTAATCAGCACTCGTGGAGCAGCGTTTTGAATTAGTTGTAGCTGATTGATTATATTCTTCGGGAGACCAGAAAGGAGAGCGTTACCATCGTCTAACCTGCCAGTTATAAAAGCATGCATCAGTCTGTGTTGGTGACTCCGCTCATGAGCCTTAAAATTAAAATCTGAGTCAAAAATTTCTAATTTACTCTTTGAGTTTAAAAAGGTACTTAGCTGATCAAAAACTAGTTTCTCTTAAAAATGGGAGATTTGAAATTGGTCTAAAGTTGCTGTGTGTTAAAATGTCCAGGTTCCCTTTCTTTAAAAGAGCTTTCACTCAAGCAGTTTTAAAATCAGTGGGGAAAACGCCACACTGCAGGGAATGATTTACTAGGGCAAGGATGTCTTCAGACACAGAATTAAAAATAGTTTTAAAAACAGAAGTTGGAATTGGACCTAGGGAACACATGGAGGGCTTCAGTTCTGTTACTATCTTCCTGAGAGTTTCAGCATCGGCCAGGTCAAAGCGTTCCAGCCTGACATCGCTCGGTCCAGAGATCACAGGTAAAGGTTAGAAACCAGATCTAATGTTGCTTCTTTTCTCCCTGAAGTAGTCAGCAAACTCTTCACAGTTAGAATTATATTATAAAGAGCAGTGTGGGACTGTGAAATGTGCTTGCTGTGATGCTTGAGTTGCTTTGATGTCATTTTTTCAGTGGGTATATTGTAATAATTACTAGTAACATGCGCTGAGCAGTTCTGCAGTCTCTTTTTAGTTCAGTGGTTTGACAGTTTTTCCATTGGGCAACGTTTTTCGTGGTTATTTTCTTGGTTTTAAGTGGAGCGACTGCGTCTAGCACTGTTTTTTTATTTTATGGATAAAATAATTTGCTAAGTCTTCACAGGATGACGGTAAGACGTTATCTTTGTAGGCGGTGATGTGATGTTATTTTTCCATCCATCTTTTCAGCTCCCATGGTGGTCTACAGTGTTCTGCTTTGCCCTCAAAGCTTGGCACAGCTCGGGGGATAGCTTTGTGAAAGAAACAAATTTGAACTATCCATGCAGATGTACACAATAAGAGATGAGGTGATAATACGTAGTATAGTACAGCGCGTCCAACATTTCATGGCAATCCATCCAATAGTCACATTTTACTTTTGACCAAAGTGGTGGACTGGCAATACTAAAACCTGAAAAACAAACAACTGACTGAACTTAAAAGACACAAAGTATACTCGTGTTTTACCAACTCATCTCCTCTGCAAGCATTTTACATAAAAAGGACAACAAAGGCAGACGCTCCACAGTGCGGACAGACAGAGCACCAACACAGTCATTCACTGTCCCCCTATGAAGCCCAGGATTCTGTGGTAAGTTTCTTCACGAGCTATTCGTCGACGGCTTGCATCAAATCTTTTTGATCATGTCATATCCTTCCCACACTCGGACGTTGTCTGTACACATGAAGACAGGTGAGGCTCGGCCCTTTCCAACGAGAGCATTACCCCGATTGATCCTGGTCGAGCATAATAATAATATCTTTATTTATACAGCACTTACAATGTGCTTCACATAGCCAGCAGAGAACACATGAAGCATAATATAGAAACCCATACAAACACAAATCCTTTATTTACTGTGGTTTATTCAAAGAGAGTGTTTGACTTTAGTCTTTACATGCTTATTTGTACATTATGTGTGCTAATGTTTACTACACACCCTGCTGTCTGGCTGTAGCTGACCTCTGACCTCTCTATGAAGAAAGGTGACATAAAAGGAGATGGACCCTGTTGTCCCACTGACATGTGAGAGTCACTGGTTTTTTTAGCTTCTCTTGAGCCTTGAAAAGCAACTTGTTTAGTTTTCTCCCCTCTGCTGTTTCTCCTGCAGGCTCCTCAGCTCATTCTGCAATCGCACCTCCCTTCCTCCCTCCTCACTTCCTCCCTCCTCCCTCCTCGCCGCTTGTGAAAAAAACCAAAACTCTTCCTCTCGCGATAGCAGCTTGCTTATGCAGACGCCATATTCTGTGACAGTATTTTGATTCGTATCTGCTGGAAGTGAGGAAAAAGAGAAAAGTGAAGGGCTGTCGAGGGGAGGGGGGGGCTGAAGAAGAGGAGCTGTCAAAAAGGTTTTCCCGA
Organism: Gadopsis marmoratus; assembly: GCA_036023855.1. Taxonomy (NCBI): domain Eukaryota; kingdom Metazoa; phylum Chordata; class Actinopteri; order Centrarchiformes; family Percichthyidae; genus Gadopsis; species Gadopsis marmoratus. Next base: position 23,733 of record JAVQJF010025612.1, on the reverse strand, counting down.
GTCTCTGTCAACCGGCGGAGGGCTGAGGCTCGGTATCCCTCCCCTGACGCTGTTCCGAGGACACACAAGGCCCGGGGGCCTCGGCGGAGTCGGCTCTTCGTCTCCCTGGTAGTAGCTGGACCCCTCTCGGCTCCTGCTCTCCGAGCTCCGCGGCCCTCGGAGGTCCGGCGGCGGTCTCGGGTGTCGAAGGCGGCCCGGGGAGCGGCGGCGGCGCCAGCAGCGGAGACTGGAAGGTAAAGTTGCGCTTTCGCCAGTTAGCAGCAGCCGGAAGAAACGCCGTTTTCACAGAAATGAAAAAGCCTCCCAGCGTCGTTGGGCGACAGGCACCTTTTTTCACGCGCCGTCCACTTTCCGCCTGAAGCGGAGCGAAGCGGCGTCTCCGAGGCGGGGAAGGGTTCTGCCTGCGGACGGCAGCTAGCTAACGCGGCTAACGCGGCTAACTGGCCGTGTTTGGACGCTGCTCCCGTCTCGGCCGACGGAGCGAATCGCGGTGTGAACGTTCGGCGCCGTTCGCTTGCTTCTGCCGTCAGTCCGCTGTAATATTAATATCTGTACACTCTTTGTGTTTGGGCATAACGCCGGCTGACGCTACGTGTTGGGCTACTTTTTCCATTGAGCTCCTCTCAGACGTCGCAGGACAAACTAAACGTTGCAGGCTGATATTTGATCTGTAGAAAGCCTCAGCATCACGCCTGGTTACTGTGTGTCCCTCTGCTGCAACACCTGTGTCTGCATGCTGTTTTACTGCAACATGGACACTTTATATTATCAAGTCAGCGAACCTGGCTGCCACATCGTGTCTTCACTGGGAGTCCTGTCACTTCCACGGTAACGTGAAGCAAATGCAGCTGAGCTGAAGTGGACACACACTTCAGGATGTTGGTGATGGAAACCTGAGGGGGGTCTGAGCCTTTGGCAGCCGAAATGACAGCTCGGATCAGAGAGAACCGTGTGTCCAGGACAAGGCTGCAGCACTTCACCTGTTGTAGAGGGTTTGGGAGGCGAAGAGGCAGGTAACTTTTAAAACCAGAGACATGGAAGTTGCTCCAACGTGGTGCCGTAACATAGTTGAGTGATGTAGTGATCTGGAGTGATCTGTCGACATCATATTTACATCGTGATGATTCCAACTAAATGTAACACAAATACTACTGTATGATGACAGGCGTTTCTGCAGCATGTGGCTGTGGAGCCTGTTTCAGTTCGTGGTAGTTGGGCTGTTGGTGAAAACCCCTGTAGGTGGTCGGCCGTCACCTTAACAGCAGCCTCCGGTCCAGTGGTCCACAGGGTAGATGTGACTGCCTGTCTGCTCTACCAGCCAGTTTGGACGGTAAGCAACCTGTGTCCAATTAGTGTTTCTATTGTAAAACTGGGTAGCTAAGAAATGGAATAGCTGATCCTAAAATCGATTTGTGTAGTTTGAAATCACAACCTCAGAGTACAACCTTAACCTGACTGGTTTTCATAATCCAAGTCTCTAATTTTACTCTGTATCTTCAGCAGAGGTTGACTGGCTTCACTGTCTAGCTGCTTCTGAACGTGTAGACTTCATTCACACAACTCCTAAAGAGCTCAGAACCCCCCCAACTGCCTCTAAACTCCTCAGATCTAAATTGTGTTGTCATAGCTAGACTGTAAGTGTGTATATCGTTCATTAGCAGCTTATGCCTGTCTTGACTTGCAGTCAACACTGCACTTCCTGACCAATATGCTGCCATGGCCAACTGTTTATAGGTGCAGACCCCTAACTGAAACCATGTGTGCCTGTAGCTGGGCAAATATGTTGGTAGGAGGCCTTGCTGATGCTGCTCTTTGGAGCCTCAGCAGCGAACGCTCAGAGCCTGTGTGCTAAATCAGGATTTTGGTGAGGCACAGAACAGCAGGCTGCTAATTGCTTTGTTTGGATGTCGTTTAGCACATGCTAACGGGCTTAATCAACACTGCCGAGTGATTGCACAGATTATGGAGCGTGTTACCTATAAGATGCTTGCTGATAGAGGTGAAGAATTAGGCTCACCTGGTCTGTTGGCTGTCATTCAATAGTCACGGAGGACTAACACTTGCAGGATAGCCAGGGGTCTTAAATTCAACACTTTTTTAAAATACTTTTAATAATCTCAATATTAGGCCTTCTTATAAGTATAGAATTTTTTTCTTATCCTTTCGTAGGTTTAAATACTGTAACATCATGAATAACTCAAATGTGTAAAGGGTTTTATGTGTGTAACATAACAACTGACTCTGTTTGTCGTGACGACTGTGATGTTACCACAGTGCAGGTACTGTGATGACAGTGCAGGTACTGTGATGTTAACAGTACATGTACTGTGATGTAATACTGTGATGTTACGACAGTGCAGGTACTGTGATGACAGTGCAGGTGCTGTGATGACAGTGCAGGTACTGTGATGTAATACTGTGATGTTACCACAGTGCAGGTGCGGTTACACAGTGCAGGTACTGTGATGTTACCACAGTGCAGGTGCTGGGATGACAGTGCAGGTACTGTGATGTAATACTGTGATGTTACCACAGTGCAGGTACGTACTGTGATGTTACCACAGTGCAGGTGCTGTGCTGTGATGTTACCACAGTGCAGGTGCTGTGATGACAGTGCAGGTACTGTGATGTAATACTGTGATGTTACCACAGTGCAGGTACTGTGATGTTACCACAGTACACGTACTGTGATGTAATACTGTAATGTTACGACAGTGCAGGTACTGTGATGTTACCACAGTGCAGGTACTGTTCGTGTCAGTGTGTTGCTTAAGCTTGACCGTGGAGGGTGTGCGAGCTCTGGCACGGATCAGTCAGTCAGTTGTCAGGAAACAAAACGACACCTTGCCACTGATACGTTAACGTTAGCTCGTTGCTTCAGAATGGGCACGTGTCATTTTTAAGCCTAAGTGGCAGCAGAGTCCAAAATACTAGTGGTTTACTTGGTTAAGCCTGTTCCAGGCAACGGCTGTGAGACCCAACACGGTTTGTGCCGAAGGTCTTAGTATAATAAAAAAAGTTTGTACTCGCTATATAATTATGTCTTGGGCTTAAAATCCATACAGTCTTTGAATTATATTCTATGGCGTTAAGTTGACATTAAATATAATTTTAAGTGGTATTAAAAAGTCTTAACTCTAACTTGGACCTTGCTGGTACCCTTACTTGCGTTTTTTAAGAATTTTTAAACATGCTGAGTTTGTGGCACGTTGTCGCGAGGTCTGTGTGCCAATACTTAAATCCTGTTTCCTGAACAACCTGTTTCCTGATTTATCATTTGCAGTTTGCACAACAGCGCATCACCAGTCAGAGTGAAGGGCTGGGGGTGCAGTTGTTGATAATGGCTGCATGTGAGTGTGTCTGGATAGTTGTTTTGGTGAGTTTAACCCATGACATTGGCTTACCTCTGTCTCTTTCTCTGACAGATTCTCTTCAAGCTGCTGCAGACTCTGAATGAGAGTAGATAGAACTTGATCCTTGTTCTTTCAGGCAGTTCTCTGCTCAGTGACCTGTCCAGACATTTATACAATCGGTGTAAAAGTGTCAGACCTGTGATGCCAAATGGGAATCAAATGGGTCCCATCACGTTGTGCCCGTTGCTGCAGACTCGGGGAGAGGGCCTGGTGTTCTTAACCCTCCCCCACTCTAGTGTGTGGCTGTCAGGAAGAGAGGGTCTTATTGGAGCCACCTCCCCCTGTCGAGCTCTCCAGACTGCTCCGCTTTTAAATGCAGTCCTCCATTACAAGCTCTGCTCACGGTCCTCTCCAGTTCAAAGGTTAAACTGCATGGATTGATTGGTGCTGACGCTGCACGGTCCGCTACACCGCTAGCTGTCACCTGCTCAGCGTGTGTTTTGCACAAGTTATCCACAGTTATGATGGCACTTGCACAAGAACATTTGAGGTTTGCTTATCTGCAGTGCTTTGTCGTTTGACTGTATTATGCCACAATTAAAGCTGCATTCATTGATTTCTTTTTTTTTTTTTTTTTTGGCCACCTGGAGGCACAATAACTTCAGTGAACTGAAAACCTGCAGCTATGACGGATTATGACTTTAAAATTGCCTGTTGTTTACATGTCCAGCAGACGCTTTGTAAGCATTCATTTGGAGTTGAGTGTCTGGTCACCTGTGGTGTCCAATATTAACTCTCCTTAGCTCTGGCTTGGTCTAAAGCAATAACTGAGAGTAACATTTTGTTACTACATGCTTTCTTTCTTGACCTGCTGGTCAGTAACTTAGTCTGTCCATGCTAGTTGTTGCTGGTCAGGTGGCCTATGTGTGATTTATTATAGCTTGTTTGTTGGAAACATCTGCCTGCTGCTTTCCAGCAGCGAGGTTGAGGAGAGCGGTGAAACTGAACTGTGCAGTAAATTAGGACTGCAACCAACTATGATTTTCATTACCGATTTAATCTGACGATTACTTTCATAATGAATTGTTTAGTAAAAAAAATTTTTAATCAGAGTTTCCAGGAGGCCCAAAGAGGCGATTTCTTCACATTGCTTCTTTTGTCCGACCAACAGTCCAAAACCCAAAGACTTAATTTGCTGCAGGGATAGACGCTAATATTTTTAAGCACTAGTCCCATGGACCACCAAGCCCAGAAATGTTTGTGGGCAAAATGTAAAATGATGTAAAAACAATCCAGAAAGGGCAATTTAATGCAACTTAATACAGCCATCTTTAACTGTGACTCTTCTACAAATGAAAAGACATTAACAGAATAAAAATATATTTTAATAATAGTTAATTGAACTTAATTTAAACCCAACGTATTTAAAAGTTATTTGTAAATATATGGTACATATATTCTCTCAGTCTTAGTTCAGTCGGTCTTTCCTTCCTCTGGAATCAGGATGTTTGTGGAACTGGAACGTTGCTTTGGTGTAGGGATGAGACCTGGTATCCGCAGGGGGCCGCCTACTCTGAGTTTTTTGTGGCCATGGTTATTGTCGACCCCTGTACTGTCAGAAATGACAAAGAAAACTAGCAAATCCTCACATTTAAGAAGCTGGAACCAGCAAATGGTTGTGATTTATGCTTGAAAAATGACAAGCGGTTAATCGATTATCAAAATAATTTGCAATTCATTTTCTTTTGCTCAACTAATTGGTTAATGGACTAATCGTTGCAGTTCCGCTGTACATTTGTGGGCTGCGATACCGAAACATTGGGCTAAATTAGGCTAAAACGCTCCCGACGCCTTTTTTTGATTAGTGGAGCTTTAAATATGGCTGCTAGTATGCTCCCACAGTTAGATTACTTTTGGATGTTGAATACTGGTGCCAAAGTGATACTTTTCAATACTGTACCAGTACAAGTACAGCATGCCAGTAAACGGGTTTAAAAAAGTGAACTCATAAATAAGTCAAACATCCGTGTGTTTAATTTAGTTTGACAAAGCTACTTGGTGTCAGTTAGCGTTAACAATGTACGTAAAGGATTCACAGTTCTGATACTCTGCTGTGGACAAAATTTGATTTGTGCTCAAAAGTATCGAGGCTCCATACGCAGCCATAAGTTGAATATTTGTTTAGCAGATGTGATGACGTTTTGAGTTTTATACGCCAATCCGACTAACTGCATAGGTGTTGCAGCAACGCGCAGATTAGCCAATACAGATAAGGTAATGATGATGCATTAAGATTAGGTCATTATAAAAGACAGCAGTAATGCTCCCATTGCAGTAAGCCATTTCGATTTAGCTCCAACACAGCACAGCAGCCTTCTATTTTCTGGATCTGGAACAGAAAGAGGTGCAACTGGCAGTTTCCGTCTTAGTTAGTTTGTCATTTATCTGTAGTCTGTTGTCTGTAGATTCTAAATGTGTTGACTGTTTCTCTTCATTATGGCTGTTTGAGATATTCAGACACTTGGAGGAACAATTGGAAGGTCTCATTTAGTTACATTTTAATCATAGTTTGCATAACAAAAAGCATCCCAGAAGGGCTGTGGTGCCACCTGGGACTCCTCTTGAGTGATAACTTGTTGCTCCTGTTGTCTGGTTTGTCAGGGCCTGTGTAGCCTACAACTTATAAATCCCTAGTAGTCACTCTGGCTTTAGTGTGTAGCAGCACACACAGTTTTTCTGAGACTTTTAACTTCTTGTAAACTCTCAGAGTGAACTTTGCCACACTTAGCAAATCAGGTGAAAGTTGCTTCAGGCTGCTTTACGCTGCTGTCACCTGGTTATTGCAGCGCTGTGCACGCGAGATTCAATTCCACTTTGTTGGCTTTCTGTCGTCATGCACCTCACACACTGCAGTCAAAGGTATTATCGCCTTCCTGTTGTCTCTTTCATTACATGCATCAGTAAACGGGAGAAGGGTCAACCACATCATACACTGAGTCTGTTTGCATGCCGCCCCCTCCTACGTCCCTGTGCCCTTCACCTGGGCTCTAGGTTTCATCTGTGAAGGATTTAATGTTCCTCTAAAATGTCTGCCTCCTTAAACAGACTCTGTCACAAGCTGCACAGACCTTTGGGGTGGCAACGTGGGTGGGTGTAATTCCTCAAAACAGTCTAGAACTATTTTTAAAAAGTCTTTAAAAATAAATCCACACACAGACAGCATGGCAAAGTCTGAGCAGGGCAGCAGAGGGTTAAATGCCCTGCTTAGTCTACCTGGGTGTTGGAGAATTTACCTGGCAGCATTCTGCTCCTGTGTACTGAACATCCTTATTTGTTATAATCACTACAGAATGTTCTTGTTACCAAAGTGAAACAGAGAGCTGTCAGGACTGGAATTAGAATGTAAATGTACACTGGCTTACTTCACCCGTGCACAGTCATCACTTGACTAGCATGCAATAGAATAATACAGCGGTGATTAACTCATTAAGTGCGATGGCTGACCAATGGCTGTTCTACATGTTGAAATTGTAGTTGGATGTTTGTGAAGTTGCTGTTGATGATTAAAACTTGGTGGAAGCTGGTTGTTTCAGTGATGAATGCAAGCAAGATAAACAGATCAACATCCTGAGTAAATGCAGAAACACTCTCATGCCAATGTCCATGTCATTATTCATTAGCTTCCATTGGGAGACCAGGGTACGTTAACCCTAACATCACCAGAGTTTACAGACGGGGGAATTGTGAAGCTAAATAAATTACCTCAAAATAGACGTCCCGTGTAATGACACACGGTGGAATAATTAAAGAGCAGCTTTTCATGCTAATGAAGTGTTTTTCAAGTTTCCTTTGCAGAAACTTGCCTATGAAATAGGATAGTAGCGCAACCATCAATTGAAGGAAGGCTCCTTTTGGATGTAGCATTTAAACTAATTGGAACCAGAACCGCTGGTGTGTTAAACAGGCCTGTTTGGAAAGACAGCAGTGCAACTCTTGAGACACTTAGTGGGATCAGAGTTGTGCTTGAAGCGCTTTTATGATTTATTTATTGGTCAATAGAAGCAGCAGACCAGTAGGATTACGTTGCCCTATTTTGTTAGTGGCAAGAAAATGTTCTGTCACAACAGCATCATATTAACACGCAATCAGCTGAACTCACAGAAAACCTGTTTACTTCCTGTTGTCGGACTTATGTCTTGACGAAACAGAAGCTGTTAGAAGATGCCATCTTATTATCCAGATAAGCTCCGAGTAAGAATCTTACACTCATTCTTTGGCTTACAATTAGGTTTTAGTCTATAAAAGGCATTTTAAGTCACTTCAAAACTTTGGAAAGTACAATGTCTTTTGTGTGTTGGCTGTCACTGGGTAAAATGAATTGTCACCTTTCCCAGTAGTGCATATGTAATTTACAATTAAGAGTTAATCATGGTTTATCACTAAAAGGTCAAGCTGCCAGCAGTGTCAAATTCCTCCACATCGTTAATGGCAGAAAACATCTCTCAGATTTCAAATTGGCCTTGTGTGACTTTTCCTAGACCCACGTTCAGTGCAAACCATCGCTGTTCGATGCTCAGGATCAAATACTAAATGTAATTCCAAGCATCCCCTTCCATTGCCCGTTGGCTTTCTCTTCCATCCGCAAATCGTCTGGCCTTTCTAGTGTTACGCTGCTGTTCCACCGCCAGCCGCCTTTTTTTTTATAGTAAACGCCTGAGTGACAGCGCACAGGAAGATGGCTCAGCGGTTATCTTTGGCCTCTGTGCTCCTCATGAGTCGAGCAAACTGTGGCCTCTGCAGCAGGATATGTGTGTGTGACACAAACACTTCCTCTCATAGTGCTTTGCTCCGAGAAACACCTCACTTTGCATGTTCACATTTGGCCTCTTCTGCTTAGCTTAACATTGTTGGGGGTGCAGAGGCCAGTTGCTTAGTATTATTAGGAAAGAAAGTGTGCAGCTCACTCCGTAGTTGGAAGCTTTCTTTGAAAGATATAGTCTTACCTCTGAGCAGTTGTAATGTTTGATTAATGATTAGAGTTGTGTTTGCTGCTCATCACAGGTCATAGTGAACAGGATGCTTTAGTAGTGAGACATAAAGGAAAGCAGGTCGTGCAACTGGCCATCCCATTTCTTCTTACGTGAACCTATACGCTTTGTTCAGCCCAAATCTGTTGTTTGGCGTAACCAGATTGATTTTAGAAAGGAAAATACAATTGTTGCAAGTCAGACCCAACCCACATTTCAAGGTGGTTTTGAAATGCGATTCCAATCGAATCTCGACCGATGCGTCTCGGTCCAGATGCTCTGGCCGCTCAAATCGGATGTGTGTGTGTTTTTGTGTCAACGTTGTCAAATCCAGAGTGATGGACGTGCATCAGAGCGACTGTTAGCATCCCGGCCTGGTCTGTGGGGTCTCCTTATTCTGTCTCCTTTTTAATCTTTATTACAGCCCCTTTCTGTCTTTCCTCTGCGCTGAAGTAATCCAGTGACTACACACTTCTACCAGAGGGGCTTCCAGACCTTACATGACATCCTGAACCTGCATATCGCTTTGGTGGAGGGAAGGTTAAAGTCTTTGAACCACACTGGAATGAAAGCTTTCTACAGGATAAACTTACTTGAAAGGATTCCTCTGAATCAAATTTTTTTTAATTTTTTTGTGACTTTAGCAGAGATATCGCTATGAACGAGGATTTACAAGAATGATTTTGCAATGACTCCATGGAATGGAGGTGGTGTGAGTAAGCAGATTGTGAGTTGACCTCCTCCTTGCTTGTTTTCTGTAGGACAGATGGATACTGCAGGCTGCTGTCTTATCACTCCCCTGCTTATCTTGTGGGCAGGTTCTGGCTCCATGTCCCCTCCCAACTTTTTCTGGCAGATGCAGTACAGAGAGCGTGTCTTACTCTGTGCTGTTTGTAAATGCCGTACAGGGACGGCTCTGTCCTTCATCATTTCTCCCACAGTCTGCTGATGGTCTTTCATCTCCCAGGTTTTTTTGTACTCACTAATGATGGGAACGGCCTTTCATCTAGTGTCCTATCGGCAACAGTGTGGGCCTCAGGCTCGCGTACTCCCTTGCTCCTTTGCTGTCTCACTCTGAAAACATATTGTCAGGGCGTGGTGGACAACGAGTCCACCCAGCTGAAAGCCTTTGTTTGTTGTGGTTCAGTGTAGCTTTGCCAAGGGCAACTGCCTCTGTGGGTCTCTCTGAAATTCTTGCAGCAGTAGTGGTCTATTAAATTAGACCCTACCCTACATATGTCGATGTTTGCAACCTTTCGCGTCTCCAATATATATTCACCTGAGCCCCGGGAGAACAAAACAAACCTTTCTTTCCATAACGCTTTGCCGGAAAAGGTTTTTTATTATTTTTTTTTATTTCCGCTGGAGATTGCACAACAGCAGTGCAGACATACAAGTAAAGCTTGTGGAGCCTTCACCCGTGCACCCGCAATGTGCAAAGACATATGATTCTGTAACTAGTCAGAGATCCAGTATGAAGAGATGAGCGTTTTGGGTAAAAGCTTGTAAAAGTGGAATTGACTGAAGTCGACAGGAGCTTTGCTCTTTGTCTGAGCTGCCCAAAGCCCCCCCTTTGCTTGATATGTTTGCTAGTTTTCCTGTTCTCAGTTACTGATCCATGTAACCTCCTCTTGAGTTTAAAGAACACAAGTGGAGCGCTCCGTGCAGGGATATCCCTGGGTTGGCTAAGTCCACCCCCTCTCCCTTTTCCCTAGCCCCCCTACCCTTTTCTTCTCTCTCTTCCATGGTGCCCTTTGGCCTCCCAAACTCACTGGCCTGCCTCCACTCCTAGTTAGAGATGTCATAACAGAGCCGCTCTGCTGTGGTATTCCTTAGAGGAATGTTCTGCCATATGTGTGTGGGTTGTCTGTGCAGCGTATCGGGTCAGGCCGGCGCTGTCACCCTCCAAGGCACACCTGTTGGTGCCAGTCTAAGCAGAACCAGCGCTGCTGTGTTGTCCCTCCTGTCCTCTGCCTGCACATGCTGCACCTCCACACATGGGCCAACTGTGGCTGTGGGAAAAGAGACGTGCTCATATTAAAATTGGCCACCCTGCAGTCTAGAGTATGGAAGATTGATTGATTGAAGTATGGAAAACTGTCCTACAATTGTCATTAAGTATAACTTCTACTGCTTTATAGTTCAAAATCACCTTTTCACCTCTTGTGCGGCAGGTGCTGAGATATCTGGCCTCCTGATCTCACCTTGTTGATTTTCTGTTAAAAAAGCAATCTCCCAAATGTTTTACATTTTTAACTTAACAATGGGCACGTTTTAGATTCAAATGAAATGCTTGTTCAAGACAAAGGAAAACAAAGCAGTATTGTTACTACTCTTGTTGGCATTTTTAAAATGTTTGTCCCTCCCACAGACATGTTCGCCCAGGTGGGACAAACGTGCAGAAAGAATACATTTATTGTAACCAGAGAGAGACGATCGGATTAACGTTTACATGCTTATTAGGCACTGTCTTCATTTGGAGCAGATTATCAAAGGTTTATACCACACCTCTCCACTAGGGATGGGGATCATTCATTTAATACCAGATTGGAGACTGGCAGCCTACAATGGCAGCCGGAGTTGGCATAGTTCTGACTCGGAAGACAGGCGAAGGTGCTGCGTTTTCACTTTATCTGATGTGCACTCTGAGCTGCTTTAGCATTGACGTTGTGTTCCCCGACTTTCAAGAAATTAACTTTCAACATAAATGGCATTTCGCTTCCTCTTTATCTTTGGCTTTTCTGAAATGCAACCACACCTTTGCCCGCCTTGTACGTTCTGCCATCCTAGCCAGCATCCAGTTGATTAAATGAGAAATTAAGCGAACGAGGGAGTCAGGCAATTCATTCCCTTGTTTAGCTGGCAGGTAATTTAGTTGAATTAAAAATCTTTCTTAAACAATCGACGTATGTTTGTGCACCAGTGATTTTTATTTAAATGGCATGACTCTCGTCCCTCGAGACATAAACATTACATTATAGGACACACTAGTCTCCACAACAGTATCGATAAGCTCAGACCTTATTGATTTTTGGGTTTTGAGAAATTTGGAACCAGTTCCTAAGATGCAGGTCTCGATCCCGATCCCTACTGATCCCAGTCTCTTATAATTGAAGTGGGTACATGAGGCCTTTTTTATGCTGATTGGGCTGTTATTCCAATTTTATTAGTGGAATTGGGGTGCATGTAAACGCAGTTAATGATAGAGGAATTTCTATCCTTTTCCGTTCAAGTTTACGTTATGTTTGTCTTAATTTCCGGGTTTGTGGATCTTCTTTGTTTTATGCTGTTCGTATTTTTTAAAGGGGCAACAGAGTCGAGTGTCATTCGCAGTGAGCCTGCAGCACCATCAACAAGATGATCAAGTTGGGAGGGACTGAATTCATCACAGGAGTCCACTTTTATATTGAGATATGGCAAGCTACAGCATATAAATGATAGAGCTTTGGAGTTGCTACATTATCCTCACTGTGGATAGAGCCAGGCTAGCACTTCTGCTCCATGCTTCCATGTATGGGTACAGTGTGTGCTGTAATGTAGCCGCAGACCTATATCATTGCACATACTGCACACGCAGCCACAGGTGAAGCCGTTCCTGTGAGAGATGGAAGTCCGTTAACCAATATTGTCCCAAAATGTGGGATTATCCTTTTTTAATTATGGAATAAAAGGTGAACTCCTCATAGATCAATATTCTCTGACTTTTGTTTGTTTCATTATGTGATTAAAACATTGCACAGCAGGGGATGTACAGAGAAATCTTAATGTTTTATCCGTATTTGGCAGTTTTTCCTTGCCACTGTTTCCCTAGTGCTGCTCATGGTCTAGATTTGCTCTATAATAACAAGTGCTATGAGATAACTCTGATATTGTGCTATATAAATATAATTGAACTGAATTGAAATTGAATTTAATATAGTTCGTATAAACTGATCACCAACAGCAGAAGGCTCAGGAAATGTAGTTTCTGGTAGTTGCGATGATTTTAAACAGGGTTGTATTACAAGTCAATTACCCTGATGTAAGTGAAAAAGGCCTGCTCACGGATGGAGACATGTATGACTTGAATGTTTTGAGAAGCCTGGAATGAGACTGAATGGCATCTCTGCAGCAGAGGAGTCACATGACTTGGCTGCTATTTGTCTTTTGCTTGGCCTCAAGGTGGGGAATGATACTCCTAACAGCTGCGGGAAGCATTTCCGGCGGAGGGTTTTCTCCTCAGCCAAGTGCATGGAGGGTCCAGCAGTACACTGAAGCAGGGATGCATCAATAACTGCTTCTCCACCATATCTGATATCATTGCGTTCTCAAATACAGAAATTACTTCTGTTTACCTTTTTATATCTGAAGGTATAGATTTGCCCTTGTCAGATTTAAGTATACCATGTCCTGTTTTAGCTTCTCCCAACATCTTACTACAGCCTCTGTAATATGGACCTGTTAAGGCTTCATAGAGGCCTGTTTTCCCTGTGTGCACGGAGCCAAAAACTCCACGAGCGTTGGAGTGAACTGATGGAATGAGCTGACCAAAGACAGAAGTGCTGCTAATGTCCCGCGGTCTGTGTGCTTCAAAGAGCACGATGACATACAGTAAGTGCATTTCCTAAGGCAATAAAGGCTGAAGATTTGGCCGGTGCATACTTGGCATGTCATCGCCAAGCGCAAGCAGTGTCATTGTGTTCAATTGCCTCACAGTGAGTGTTGAGAGACAGCGCTGCCACCCAAGCTCAAGCTACAGTGGGCCGGAAGGTCACCAGTTTGAATCCCAGGCCAGCTGAGTCTGGGGTTTGGGGGTAAGTGGGATAACTAAATGATATAAATGATATAAATGCTTTCCCCTTCCTCAGTAGCTGAAAGGGAGGTGCCTTTCCTTACATTTTTTTTTTTTAATTGTTTTGCTGCTGCCATGTTTCTGTTCCTCTCAGAAACTGGTTCACATCCCCTAATTTTCTTCCAGATGTAGAAAGAATATATTTATTCCAACCACAGAGAAATGATCGGATTAAGGTTTACATGGTTATTAGGCCCTAATATTTTCCTATTGAACAGATTATCAAAGTTACCCCACCCCTCTCAACCTGAAATTCCGTCAAATCGGGCCAGCGTCTTCCCATTTGAGTCACGTGAGGCATTTTTATTCTGATTTGGATGTTGTTCCGATGAGTAGTGGAATATTAGGGTCCACGTCTGATGTGTTGCTGATGAATACAGGTCTTAAAAAAATGTTTTAAATATGTATCCTGTGCAATTTCAAGGTCTGTTTTCAACCTGTTTTTGTTTTGCAGGAGATATTGGGTGTGATCTTTGAGGGAGCTGGCATGCTCTGTTTGTGTGTCTGCATTGTTGCACCACCGAGAAAGAGGTGTGTGTGTGTGTGTGTGTGTGTGTGAGAGAGAGACTTCCTGTTGAAGGTGGGGCTGTGGAATGGGATTGACATGGAAGTTATGTCTGGTATTTGTGGCTTTTTGTATGCAGCTTTGTTATCTCAAGGACAGGGCATAGAAGGCTGTTAAGAAACCAGACTACAAACCAGGTTTTAGTCAACCTCCAGAAGATTATGTAGATGATACTCATGATTTTGTGTTCAAATACAGTCAATACGCTGCACCATTAACCCCTGAATCTGACGGATACACCGCCTTACGTCTGATTAACTGATATGAGAAATTAATTGGCATGACAAGAAAGCTGACGTATCAAGATAACTACACAGCTCCAGTTTTATTGCTACATAATTGCCGATGTACATATCTAGATGCTTAGTACAGTGCTAAAGGTTCAGCTGATTACTTCTGTCAAATCCTTATTTGTATGGGTTTGATGCTAAGCTAAATATAACACAATGAATTCCCAAGAATCATTTAATGAGGCAGCTGGCCTGCAGCAGAAATGGTGTGAGAGGTTATAACCGTGGATCTTAAACTGACAAATAATCTGTAATTGTGAGTCATGTAGTGGAGGTTAAGTGGAGGTTTTAGAGGCTGCCTGTAAAGCCGGGCAGCCTTTAGAACTCCTGGCGGAAAATTGATCAGAACCAACTGTTTCGGAACCATTTTTTTTAGCCCACAACCACCCTGCCGCAGACCATGTCCTCCCAACCCTCACTGGTACCGGATCAGTTTTCACATGACTTGGGTTTCCTTCAATTCATTGCTGTCTGTCTGTGACATGACAAAACGAGCAGTTGTGTTGTGAGCATGGCGGTGGTCAGTCTCCCAGTTCAGTAACACGCTTTGAGTGTTTTGTACCTGGTAAATGTAGTTCAGGGGCTGCTTGTACAAGGCTCTCTTCCACTTAACAGCTCAGCTGGTATTTGGTTGTTTTTATTGGCAGCCAACAGGTTCACTCTGCCACATGTCCATGAGTCACTGTGAGCTCCTCCACACAGACCTCTGCTGCTCTGCTACTGTGATCAGTGCAAGCAGTACCTTTACCACGGGCCGCAATATCCAGCAAGCACTTCAGCGAGACTGCCCTCCCCAAAAATACGTTTGTATAGCCTAGGTTGTCTGTACAAGCAGCTCGTTACCACCCATATTTACGCTTATTGTTAGGCGGCGACCTCTAGTGGCCATAGTAACTATGACGGGGGCAACGGAGGATGTCAGGTGAGCTCGTATAGAGCGACAAAGTCCACGCAAGTAGGAGTTTGGGTTGGATGGATGGATCAAACAACACAGGGCTGACTTTCACCCAGGAGTCTGTGTCCTGTGTGAAACCAAAAGTCAATGTTGACATATTAACGTAACTTAACTTGCGTATGGAAGTTAACTACTTATTTTATTTAACACAAACCATGATCTTTCCCTAAACCTAACCAAGTAGTTTTGGTGCCGAAACATTAACATTTAGCAAACCATAACTTTTCATATTTTAAAATAAAGCTGTTACATTTACTTTTGGGTAATTTTCCCAATAGGAAGAGCAGGGCCTTTGTGACTTCGTGACTGACACAGGAAAACGCCTTTATCTGCCTTTTCACCCCTTCCTGCTGCTCGCCAACAAAATGTGTCTGATCGGCATCCTGCGTCCAGCGTTCTGCAGTATTTGCTGCGCCGTACCTTGTTGTTGCAGCACGTTGTTTTGGAGGAACATGTGAAGAGTTTTCTCTGGACAAAACTAAAGTCTGTCTCAGTGGCTGTCCAAATACAGCAGCATCCACAAAGACGTGCAGTGAGGGGAATAATAAATAACAATAAATGGAGTGGAACGCCAATAGTCATTGAGTGTTTGGTCAGGCCAGAGCCCTGCTGCTGTACTATGCTGACTTTGCGCAATCCTGTCGTATAAAATGCTGCTTTATATACCCGTGTAAAAGATTTGCATTGCTGTTTTTTTCTCCCGTTGTTTCAACTTGTGTTGGTTGGGTAAAACCTAGCCACTCCTCTTGGCCGGTGGTAGTATTTGGAAGAGCGCTGCACTAGCTGCAGTGAATGCCAACAGTTTGTAAAGCATTTGCCTCCTTCCCAGCTTGCTCCCCCAATAAGGTGTGAAAGTAACGTACAGGCTCACATGGTTTGGACGCTGCTGTTTTGCTGAATGTTTTATGGCTGGAAAAACAACCTGAGAGTTGGTGTGGAAAGTTTAGCTTATGGATTATACTATACCTGCTCAATCAGAGTCTGTGTTGGGGCTTGTCAGCTGGCAGTGAATGCTTCTGAGACCGCTGTTCGCTTCTTTCTTTTCACTTATTCATTGTTGCTTTGTAGATTGCTCACACCCTCTTTTTTTAATTTAAATTTTTTTTGGGGAAGAAACCAAACAAAAAGATTAGTGGTTTAGGATAAGGCTTTTCATGTTGTTGAGGCTTTCTATTTTAAGCTCGGGCTGTGGTCCTGAGCTATAACGCCTGAGGAAAGTAAAGCAGGAAGGAGGGGCCTCAGAAACAACTGTTGTGCAGAGGTGGAGGACTCCTGCACAATCTCTCTGCAAACTGCTGCACCTTTTGGGAAAATTAATATCTTTTTAAAGCTATTCAAGAATGTAAATCCTGCTTATCTCTCAATTTTTATTTATTTATTTAATAAAATGGAGTATTTAACCAAATAATCAGTGTGCTTACCATCAGTCAACATTAGGATACAGTTTGGCACTAGGAGTACTCACAGCCCCCAGCAAGACATGTAGGTAGCTGGCTCTCACTGTGACACACAATCAAGGTGCTTTGGGCATGTTTGGAGCCGAGTCTGGCTTTAAAGGACTTTGGGGTTGTTATGTCTGTGTGCTGGTTTTCTTTGACAAATCTGTAAGGATGCGTTGTTGCTCCTTGTGCAGTTTTTCCCACGTGGCCCGTACTCGGATTGGTTCTCTATTCTCTCTCTATCAAGCCTCGCTCTCATCCTCTGGGACCATTTTCTTTTCCAAAGAATGAGCCGGTCAGTATTTACAGCTAGTATTATAGCCATGGTTCATTTGGACAGAATGTGTCCTCTGAGCTCAATCTGCAGCAGATTTCAGGGAGCCCTCAGAAATTAGAACAGATCGTTTTCTCTTCAATGAATTGATAAAAATACGGATGGATAGTTGGCCTGAACAGTTTTTTGCTGCTATAGGTTTAGTTCCTGATCTGTTGTTTCACTCAACTGTGCAGAGTGCTCTGTTAGCCAAATAACACTGTGTATTTATTATAGCTAATGACTATGTTTACATGCGCAAAATATTCCAGTTTACATAACTATATCAAGTTAGAAATATTGTCACATTTGGTCTAATAGTGGAAAATCAATATGCATATAAAGGTATTATGTGTGTTTCGTTTCTTTCAGCCCTATTGAAACACAGTTTGACTGAAATTATGAGGTTGCTTATAGGAAGGATAGATGGCCAATAAAAAAGGGACAGCAGAGCTTCAAATCCTCAATGTGAAACTGTTCTCTGGCTGTAATGTACACTAAGCTAGAATAGGGGGAAAGGTTGATATAATTTGATTCCTATAAATTGTGTTAAACATAAAAACCTTTTTTTGACACTAACACACTGATGTACATTGATGCTCTTCATTCAACTTAGGACTTCTAAAAACAGAGTAGCTGCACTAGTGAGAATGTATGTGTGTCACAGTAAAGGGAGTGAATGCTCCTTCAACGTCCGCTGTGATTTAATGATGATAAACTAAGAGTGTTTGATACTTCAGAGAAGTGCAGTATATCATTTTATCATAAAAATTTGATGATTTAGGATTCAAATATGTAGCCAAGTAGTAGAGCTTATCATCATCATGTCCTGTCCACTGACATGCAGTCCTGCCTCCTTGCCTGGTGGAGACGCTCGGGAATCACTTTCATGGTGTGTACAGTGTTGAATCTTCATTCAGTAACTCTAATAATTTAGACCCGACACACGTCTCCGGTCCTCTACCAGAGGCCTGGGAGCTTGAGGGTCCAGTATCTTAGCTGTTCCTAGGACTGCACTCTTCTGGACAGAGATCTCTGATGATGTTCCTGGATTCATTTGGACCCGCTCTCCCAGTTTGGGGGTAACAGCCCCGTGTTCCGGTTACCACTGCTGCCTTCACTGTCCACATCTTCTCTAGCTCTTCTTTCAGCCCTTGGTGTATCTCCAGCTTCTCGTGTTCCTTCTTCCTGATGTTGCTGTCCTTGGGATTGTTACATCCATCACCGCTGCCTTCTTCTGCGGTTTGTCCTCCACTACTATGTTCAGTTGCTTCACCATCACAAGTTTGTCCGTCTTTATCTGGAAGTCCCCCAGGATCTTAGCTTGGTCATTCTTAACCACCTTCGGAGGTGTTTCCCATTGTGACCTTGGGTCCCTGTACACTATGCCAGCCATTTGGTTATAGTGTTCCATGTACGCCCTTGCCTGCTGGCATCTTACACCCCGGCGTTATGTGCTGGAGTCCAAACCTGGAGTCCTGCCTGAGTCTGTCTCTCTCTCCCGAAGCTGATTAAAGCTGTCAAACCTTTGGGAGTCCTGGTAGAGTCATCAGCACACCATTTCACATGTTGGAACACATAGAATACATGAAAACAACACAAGGGAAACAGTAAAAGAAGAGGGGCATACCAGTGATCTCTAACACATTCGACCTCGGTTCAAGAAGCATTATGTAAAGCAGCAAGATGTTTCCTTCAGGGAAGTTTAGAGTGAGATGGTTACCATGTAGTAAATGTAGCAAATTGTTTATTATAAACTCCTGGCAGATGTCTGTTTCAGTTCATTAGTAGAAGCCTGAAGAAGTAAATCTATCCAATGTGTCACACTTAAAGGAAGTCAGGAATATGTCTGTAGCAAAAACATGTTGTTTTTTTTCCTTTCTTAATGCTATATTGTTAATTATCTTGTGTCTTTATTGTGCCACCCCTTGATAGGTCTCGACCCGCAGGTTGGGAAGCCTCTGTTCTCGGCCAACAGCACTGCCTCAGTTGTACCTTTTGACCAGGCCTAGTAATTGATAAAAGGCCTGAGAGGATTGTACGTGGTCGAGGTGACTGCAGGCGAAGTCAGCTATCAGGCTCTGTGATGGAACACAAACGTTGGCGTTGTAAGCAGCCTGTGTTGCTGACAGAAATGTGGTGTTGAAGAGGTGGGAGAAGAAGGGACAGGCAAATAAATGTAGGAGGGAGTTCAGAGTGAAACTAGTGTCGGAGCCCAAACACAGAAAAGCAAGCTGCAGCAAGTGCCCGCCCAACAGCTTCACCTACGTACCGCTTAAATATCTCCCTTTCCTTTCTCACACAGCCAAGACGGACAAAACCGGCCAGGCAGCTTTTCCATCCATTTACAGTGTTTACAGGACAAAACAAAAAGGTGGCAGTCCATTGAGTGCACAGAGCAGGAGAGGGGAGAGGAGCTCCGCCATGTCTCTACGACCTCCCAGTTTCCCACAGTGCCTTGGGAGGGGTTCATCGACCTGGGGAGCTGGTGCTTTTGCCTGCTTCTAATAAACCGCCAGCTGCAGGCTGCGGTGCTGAAGAATTTTTGATTTCCTGCACACACTCTCTCACACACACACACACACACACACACACACACACACTCACACTCACACTCACACTCACACTCGTGCAGGTACACACACGTAGCGCCGATTAAAAAAACTCTCCATTCATCCAAGAGCACTCTGGCAGATTCAGCCGACTTGCCCTGGGTATAAATAATGCATCACATCTGAAATATTAAGGCTTTCAGCTCTGTCTGCTTTCAAATTTGTCAGACTGACAGTCTGTCAGTCAGTCTGCCTGTCTCACTCCCATCTGTCTTCTCTCATTATGGTCAAAAAAGGAGACAAAATCTATCTCAATAACTGCTGAATGTGTTAAAAAAAAAGCAACTGTTTGCCAAGTCCCCCATATCAACTTAAAAGGTGATGATATGTCAATGCTGTATTCACAACTTTCCGCTGCCCCCAAGTAGCAAAAGAAAAATGTGTACCATGAGACGTTCTTGTCAGACAGACAAACGTTATGTTTTCATTCACTGGTTCTGTGTTGTTTGCTTCAACTGGCTAAATGTAAAGTAAAGCAATAGTTCTCAATAGTTGGCATAGATGCATGGATATCGTACATTCAGTAGTAGCCACCTTGACTCTCTAGCTGTCTATAGACATTGGGCCTTTCCCAAACCACCCCCTACCCCCTCTAACCACCCACTTCCACTACCACAACATAAAGTTCCATCCCAAACCGAGCAGCTGGGAGTGGAAGTGGGTTATAAAACCTTCCAACAGCGAGTCTACATCGAGGCTGACTTACTGACCACGTGCACTGCGTGTTGTGTTCATCACTGAAGACGCCCCGTACATATATAAGTACCATGTGACTACCCGTACAAACGTAAACTAAACTTAATATTGTCATACAGACATTACATTGTATTTAGGGTCAAATATGCCCTTCTCTAGTCTAGTCTAGAACAATGGTTGTAAGTGTTGTATATTTATAGGAACTGTTGTAAAAACTAAGCAGCTTATAAACATCAGAGTGAAAAGATCATAGAAACAGTTGCCGCTTCCAAGAGATGCTGATACGAAACCATGGTTACTAAATTTTATGATATGAACATTTTAATGAAGGGTGCTTCATTCAGTTGTGAGTGTATGACAAACAGAGTTACACTGCGTGACAGCGTGGAAGTGAGGAGGGTCCGGTTTGAGAAAGGCTCAACAATTATCTGCAACCAGCACACATTAAAAAGAGCTTCAGTTCACAATGAATGGCAGGATGTTGAGGGATGAGAAAGTGACTTTTAACACAGGTATCCTCAGGAAACCAGTCGCACTCATTTCAGTTCCCCTGGGAAAAGGAAGCACACGCAGACGCTGCTACGCAAGATCGATGTTGTTGAGCTGCAGTCTGAACCTTACAGCTAGGGGTGCTATAGCATGGAACAGCAAGAGAAAGCTGACCCCTTCTGTTTGATTTCACTTCCGCTGAAAACAACCATGGCTGACGAAACCCTAGCTGAACATGTCCGTATTGTGGGTGTATTCAGGAGAACCGTATACTTTGTCACCTCTTCATTCAGACAGAAATGCAATTGAAAATGTATACGCTGCGGTCATGGAAACATTCTGATTAGCTTTATATCACCCCCTTGAGGACAGCTGTTTGTTATCTAAGTGCATGGGTTTGTGCTGCATGGGCTTTATATTGTCATTTGTGTTCACTTAGTTGCATGGACCATGCTTGTACCCTTAGCACCCTTGAAACACTGTTGGTTGGTTATGTAACTGCTGTAGCAACTGATGTTGCTGAGAAAACTCATGCAGATCCTCCCACCTATAGGGGGAATGTGTTTCATGTGCATTCAGTATCTCCAGTCTAAGAAGATTGTATTTTAAAGCTGCAATTTTTAAGAAAGGAAGTGACTGCTAAAACATTCTGAAACTCAGCTCATGGCAAGTGCAGCATACATCTGGCTCTCTATGGACATGACGCACTTCACCATGAGAAGACTTAAAGAAGGCTGCCAGGGGAGCACTGCCAGAACACCCTTGTCATTTTGGCGTAACATCTCAGTTTGGTATCGCGGACACCATCTCTCCGAGTTGTTCAGACAACATAGAGCTGATTATGTGGGCCCATGCCTGGCTGCAACACGGGCTTCATTAAATCAGTTTGCGGGTGGATCAGTTGAAAAGCCCTCTGTGTTGACAAGTGTTTGCTCTGATGAAAGGATGAGAGCCGTGGCCCCCTGCACTGCAAGCTAATAGCACAATCAGCACAGATGAATGGTGTAAGGAAAGCCAAGGAGCAAGGAGTTGGACAGTGGTCTGAAATGCCAATTTTAAGTACTTGACTTTTTTCCCTTATCTTTTAAGACTTTCTGTGCAAACAGGCTTAATGTTAAATGAAGATTAAAAACAGGAGTGTGTTAGACAGGCCGGGTACGTCTTTGAGTTTTCAATGAAGCAGCTGTTTTATCAGAAAAGCACTTTTCAAAAAAACATCTTTCAACCTAACATGCCATTGCACTTAGAAGATGCTTTTCTTTGTAACCTGCTGCACATTACATTTAGGCTAGATTAAAAGCTTTTCCTTCTAAATGGCAGTGCTGCTGCCTGAAGAGGATGACAAGGCTTTCTACAAGAAGACGTTGGAATGAAAGTGGAGGTCCTGCTGGGTCTCATGGTGAACTTGTCAAAGGCTTCAGAGCAAGACCATGTGTCAAGTAATATTTGATAGTGTCTCGGGCTGGCACATGTATTTATTGAAGCTGTCTGTAAGAGTAAAGAAGATAGAAACAGCTTCCTTACATCGCTATGTGTGAAAAGGCAAGGTGGACAGAGGAGGTGGTCTTAGATTCATACTTCAGCGTTTCAGATAAAGATTGTTTCTAGCAAAACCCTGGGTCATCTTTGTGTACTTTCGGAAGAAAAGGTCACGGAGAACAGCAGTGATCCTGCATGATGGATAGAAACAAGTTTCTGTTAAAACTAGCTTGATTTACACAGGAACGCTGCATATTTGATGTTTGGTTGTCTAAATAGGGATTAATGTAATACATTACTCTCCATTAACCAGGTATAAAATAAAAAACAAAAAGCATTAAAGACCTAATTTATCTTTGCTTATACTCCGATCATTGATTGATTGCGCGTGGGGAGTGAAGGCTGGCCTGTGTGGTCCGATCCAACAGAAGAGCTTCTATAGCTCAAATTGTTGAAAAAATTAATGCTGGTTCTAATAGAAAGGTGTCGGAAGACACAGAGCAGCACAGTTTGTTGCGTATGGGGATGCGTAGCTGCAGACCGGTCAGGGTGCCCATGGTGTCTGAATGTTAAGACTGATCAGTGTATAAATACAGTAAGAGAATTATGAATAATCAAGGATCTGTTTAATCATTAATCCATAATGAAGAGATAAGACGTCAGTGCATGAGCACCCCTACTCCAATTCAATTCAAGTTCACTTTTTTAATCTGGCAAAAATTTTGTTTCAATTCAGTTTTATTTATATAGCACTATATCATAACAGACGTTATCTCAGCACTTTTTCATATAGAACAGGTCTAGGTTGACTCTTTATTTACAGAGACCCAACAATTTTCACCATGAGCAGCGCTAGGCAACAGTGGCAAAGGAAAAACTGCGTTTTAACAGGCTTTGGGAGCCATTTCAACAGTTGAAAGTGTGGGATTTTTTTTATTATTATGACATTGAATTTATGGAAGCATAAGATATATAGTGAGACAGATGGATCTCGTTATTATATGGGAAATCACATGTGGGGAATTATGTGGGATGTTTTCTGCCGATCTTAACATTGAATTATGGGAACAGCACATTCAGTCATGAGACACACAGACATTGAGAACAGAACACTCAAGGACATTAAACACATGCAGCCTTTCTGAAAACGAAAAACAGACTAGGCAAAAGTTAGGTTAGAAGAAACAAGGAAGACTAAGACCGGCAGCAAATCAGGTGCAGAGACAGACAGGCTTTGTTTTCTTATCTCCATTCAGGGTCACATCCTCACTGTCTTAGTAATTTCCCAACAACCAGCTCTGAAATAATGATGGGAAAGCCTAAAAGGAGGGGTAGAGAAGGTAGAGGGTTAAACACTGCAGAACGCATGACTGTTTGGTGGCTCCCCACAAGGCAGGGGGAGTACAGAAGTACATATAATGAAGATGTATGCTTGTATTGAAACCTGTTGATGAATCATAAACTTAATAAATACTCAATATGGAAGACACTGTTAGAACACTGTTAGAATACACTAAAAGTTTAATTAGACATTGATGACAGACACATAGATACTTAGATAGTCAGCAAGACAGCCAAGGAGTAACAGAAAAAGAACACGATGACAACTAGGCAGAGAAAAGAAAGATAAGGGCAGTACAAATAATTAGAAGTGATGAAATACACTTTTGTTTAATTTTTCCAA